>CM067377.1:116309999-116430554 GCA_034510155.1 Eucriotettix oculatus | reverse complement strand
TATTTTATTTGCAGTTACTTTTTCTAGCCATAGCATCATCTGATAAGAACAGGGGGGAAATGCCCAACCTACAGAAGTCTTGAACAAGTAACAGGAAGGTGGACCATGACAAACAGGACAAGGGGTCAGTCGGGAAAGAGATGGAGAAATGACTGATGGATTAGCCATTTTCGTCTCCAGCACACAAGAAGTCTGCAGGGTCCCAGGGTGAAGGAAGCCAACAGACAGATGCCACCTACCAGTCACCAGAGATAATATATTTATAGAATATAACCCTGATCATGTGCCACAAGTTCCGCCACAAAAAGCCATGCCATTTTGTGAAGTCTTGTATTTTATTTTGTTTAAATTGTCATTAATTAAAATCAATTTAATTCATTTAAAGTTCCCCATCAGAAAAACGAAATAGACTAATAAATTGTGTAAATTATAAAAACCAATAGATGCATTACACCTTCTCAAGTGTCGTATTCCAACACTATTCAATTCTCTACAGCTACCTTTGCAAATGAGACCCACACCAGTTCCCTCCAAAATAAAGTTACAATTCTTTTAATAGGAGTAGGTACCACAAGTGTACAGACATTTTAATGTGACCTCCTGAAACCGCAGTACCATCAAACACAACTCTGAAATGACAAGCTCCTTGCAGTTATCACCTAAAGAGGCAGTTCTCATCATCCCAAATGCTGAATCTACATTTGGGAACTCAACAGGCATTTTCTTACATAGTTCTTATCAACTGCTATTTCCAAAAGGTCAATTATTTCTTTGTAGAGGCCTCCCATTGTGGCCATTATTGTCTTTGATGCAGCCTCTCAACCAGCATTGCCTGAGATCACACTTTAAGTAACATGTTCAGCAGTTCACCAATTGAAATAGGGTAGAACTGAAAATGTTAATATATTGAATATTGTGCATGTATTACGATTTTTAACCTATCTAAAATAAACTCTCACACAGTACGAAGTTAATTGATACAAAAGATTACCATTTAATCAACTGGGTAAATACATTGTTTAAACACAATGTTTTAGCATCTAAACAATGAATTTATCTGTTTAACTAAGAAATTTTTATAAAATTAATACACCAGGAAGGCCTACATGATTTAATTAATTTTTTTACATTATTAGAGAGCAATCTGTAATACTGAAACTTAGAATAGCACTGCTAGTGGATTCAACCACAATTCATATCCACACTTAGTAAAATGATAACACTGCAAATGGTTGTTTAAAAAAAACATATCAGTAAAACTTTACTCGACCAATACAATATAATGCAAAATATTGACAACAAAGTTTAAAATCTTTTATTTAAATAAAAATCATTTATACAAAATATATAATTATTCTGACTTAGTTCACTCTAGTGGTTAACAATCCAGATGATTCAGTACAGTAAAAATATGAATCTATTGTGAATATTATACATTGTTCAAAAACAATAATACAGGATAAGAGAGTATTCACAACCTTCTAAAAATTGGATAAATAAACACATGTAGCACCAACACATATAATGTTATATCTACAGACAGTGCATGATAAAAATTTAATCATTTCATTAACCACTCTTTTTCATTATATGAAATATAAAACTAATAAAATCTGGTGGTAAAAAAGGTTGATTTTTCATGTAGTCTGATAAACAAATAAAAAGGGAAAAAAAGTTTTAGGACACTGATTTGAAAGAATGAAAATTGGATTAACTTAAACTCATGTATTTCAAGAAGTTGATCATTTCTGTAGCAGCATCTTCTGTTGCCAATTCTACTGTTTTACCTTTTCCACACTGAATCAAGTTTATAATATGTTGCAATTTAATAATAACAAGGCAAGTACCATCTTCAATAGTAGGCAGAGTTTGAATAACAATATCAGATTGTAATTCATCAGCTATTTTCTTAAGCAAATCAACAGAGTCTTCATATATAACACTTTCATCATTTTGGACAAACTCCAATGTAGTGCATGTTGTACCTTCTAACACTTTGGTAGAATCTATAAGCTTATAATTAACAACTCTGGGATTTACTACTTGCAAAGCCTTTGATTCGTGCTTTTCAATAATCCGCTGTGTCTCTTCAAGATCTTTTCTTGTAATTTCTGTATTTGTATCTGGTTGTACTTCTGGCAGAGAGTCTTTCAATCGAGCCAATAATTTTTGCGCAGCCATATGTTTTGCCATCTTTTTTGTGCGTCCTTTACCTAATTGAAAAATTTTTGAAACTGTACAAGACATTTCAAATTCTTTGGCATGTGCAGGGCCTTTATCTGATACAAGAACATAATCTGGGGCAGGAAGATTATTCATTGCACAAAGTTCTGCAAGTTGCCCAACAGAATTTTCTAAGGCCTTATCTTTATATGGGGACTCAACAACTGTGAAATGCACCAAACTTTCAGACACTTGTTTAACATCATTATGAGTCAGCTTCTCCAGAGCTATTTTGGCTGCATCATGCTTAGCTTCTTTCTTTGATCTTCCTGTTCCAATTGCAGATATATTATCAACTGTTACTTGATACTTAAATATAGGATCATGAGAACCAGTGCCATCCATTATAAGCTCATAATGAGGTGTATGTCCTTTCCGCATCATTTGCTCTTGTAACAATGAAACTGGGGTTTTACTCATTTTTTAAATTTTAATTAACAGTAACTCAAGAGTAGTAAAAAATTGTTTTCTCTGATGATGCTTGTATGCAAAACTCAATCATTTCAAGCTAACAAATCCTGCAACAAAAATACACGTTTAAACTCATTCTAACTGAATTAAGTAAATTACAAGAAATAAATCATTTGCTTCCAAATAATTTATATATATATATATTTCTGTACGTATGTATAAAGTTGATTGGAATAAGATAAGAGAGAAAACTGGCATGATATACCCACTGTTAATGACATTTCCTTAAGTTAAAATTTACGGCTGTCAACCATATAATTACTACAGAAACACGTAGTTCCTGAAAATATCCAGCCTTGTTTACTTCCTCTCTTTATAATCTCAATCAATAAATTGACAATGTCTTATTATATTTAATCAAACTTATTGGAACAGAAAGTTAATTTTTTAGTTACACACAATTTGATCAACTTACAAGGTTATGACTATTAAAACTTTCAATGTAATAACCATGCAACACTGTTAGTCAAGTTGAGGTTGCGAATTATCAAAACGTACCAAATTTATGAGTGAGGGATATTTTTACAAAGTTAACAAAAACTATGTTCATTGTCAGGCAGTCTTACTTAACTTAAACTGTAGAACCATCTGTAGCCTTCTCCACAAATAAATCAGCTTATCTCCCCAACTTTGATTACATCAGCCATAATGCTAAGTATGAATGAATCTCTCTCAGGATTTCAGCCAAGTTAAAGCATCCCATAAATATAATTGCAGAAAAAACTAAGATATAATAAATAAATTACTTCATTTCCAAATTAAGGAGAAATATCAATTATAATTTAGCTGAAAAACTGTTGAGAAAGGATGACATTGTATGTGATGGAATTTCTTAATCAGCTCAACCTTCAATAAACATTCATTTCACAAATGGCACCTTATGTTTCTGAATTTGAGTTTAATAAACCAGAGGCAAGAATAGTTTCATTTATTTTTCCTACCAATTACATGAAATACTTAATTTAGCATTGAATTTTATTTCGTTTCAGACACATTTAAAAAATCATAAAAATAAAGTAATACATATTTTTTCTACACTGCATATAGGTTATCACTTCATTGGCTTGAAGTCAGTGTGTATTTAAACTCCATCTGTTCCCAGAAATTAATGCAAGTATAGTATAGATTCATTTTCCATAGATCCTTGTGAGAAGTAAAATTCAAGGATGTGGACAGTCATATATAGGGTGAGTCATTTAATGCCACCCCTGTAACTTTTGAACAGTTGGTGCTGCAAGGATCAAATCAAGGAGAAACAACGATGCCCAGCGAGACGTTATATTTATAGTTTCCAAAATGTCACGACCAACTTCAGTTTTTTAAATGGAAGCTTAATGTTTTGGTGTTGTGTAGTTGTAATATACATCAAGCTATGCACAATAAACCTTCTATGACTGGTTTCTTCAGCAAGGAAATTACAGGTGCAAACACACTGTTTACAGACAACAGCTGATCTTGCTCCATTGGAATATTTCTTATGGGAACACTTGAAAAAGATTGTGTACAATAATGTTCCAACCACAGTTGCAGACATGCAACAATGGAACACGGTTGCTTCTGCTACAGTACCATTACAAACATTGGCAGCACTGCCACAATCAAGTACATATCACATTCAGATGTATCTGGTTGTTAATGAACATCACTTTTAACAGAGTAACCATAAGAATGTTCCTCAACAATGAATGGTTTGTGGTGTGAGAATTTGTAATTGCTCTTTTCTACTCACATTGTCATTACAAAAAAACTGGGTGGTTGTTCACAGCTAGATGTGTATTACAACTTAACATCAGAACATTATGCTTCCATTTAAAAAATTGAAATTCATCTTGACATCTCAGAAACTCTTTGATCCATCACAATTCTTTAAATGCACTTGATGACATGGTAGGGTTATTGCTTAGTTTCATCCTTGCAGCACCGACTATTCAAAAGTTTTGGAAGGTGAAAATTTAAAATGACACGCCCTGCATTTTACATTGTTTGGGATCGATGATAACTCTATTAACACCAGAATAATTACAAGGGAACATATTTAGCATTTCATGTTCAACACTAACTTTTTGTAATTTAAAATCAATGTACATTTTATTTTCACTCTAAAATGTTTCAATTTGAATGAAACTAGAGATTACCTAATTCTTTTAAGTCATCAGGAAGCCTGTTAATAATCTATATTTATTTTTGTGCATATGAGACACAACTCTTATGTAAATTATCCCAACTTGGCACTAAGTTTATCGTAATTATTTATTGCAAATAGCACCAACCAATAAATGGATATCACCTGACACTTATTTTAAAACGTAGTATGTTTATAAATCGCATAAATACAAAGTATGTTTCATGTAAACTCACCATGACTAAAGAAATTAGAATCACTTTGCTTCTCAGACATATGTAGGGATTACTTGATTTTTTTTTTTTTTTGTGGGTAGGTGTGCACTATTCACATAACACGTCAGGACAATGTTATGGCTCGCCTACTTCCCTGTCCAGATGACGCAATCTGCTGCAAAGATGTTTCGTGAAGACGATAACTGCTTAAGTCAGTATATTTAAGTTCATTGCTGTATAATTTAAATCTCCTGGTTGCAATATAACACAATAAATTGCGTGTACAGGCTTTTACATCTTTAATAAGATACAAATAGTGATCGAATCACTGCCTGCCGCTTTGCTATCAGCGATTCTGACTCATCACGGTCCGTCAACCACACTACGTTGACTACGTCTGGTAACAAATAATTCTGTACGCCTGTTCTGACCCGTTTACAGAGATACACAACATAGAATAAGTGGCAATAAGATTGGACAAGCACTCAAGCAGGGTAGCTTCATTTTTTTCCCAAATAAGTATCTGATGAAGTTTACACAATGCTTCCCAGCTGCTCTAGGAATAAGAGGGTCTGTATTTAAATAATTACCAGTCAGACAGCGAGTGGAGACGACAAGGAATGGAAGGTTAAGAGCAATACGGCGTCCATGTCTTGAAAGTGCAATTTGTTTAGAGATTTTGTAGCAAGTAGCCGTCTTGAAGATTTGGTGAAGGACGAAGGCTTCTGAAAAGCAGTAGTTTTATAGTAGTTGTCTTGGAGTGTTGCATGGGAGAAATCGATCCCATTCTTATTTAGTTGGCAGACAATAAAAATCTGCAGTAACAACACGGCGTAATATTAATGTCCAGGGTATGGCATCTGGACACAGAATCGGACCAATCTTGAAGCATTTATAGAACTGCATGGAAACTTGTGCCTGTGATAAATAAAAAGTGATGAGTATAAAAATAAAAATCTTAACAATTGTTCCGACGAACGTTGCGTCAATACTGTTATAGGAATGATAGAACACAAGACAGATGCTTGATTTCTTCTTTAAAACTCTGAAGCACCTCCTGTTGTTTCAGTTTTTTCTAATTCCCATCTCTTTGTTTTATTTACTTTCTTGAGTTTCTTCATTTACAGTCTGCATAATCAACAAATTATGGTCCGAGTTCACACCCGGTCCTGGGTAGGTTTTTCAGCCCAACACCTGATTCCTATATCTCTGACTCACCATTATGTAGTCAAATTGGTACCGCTCGTGTCCTCCAGCTTCTTCCACGTGTAGAATCTTCTTTCATGATTCTTGAACCAGAAATGTATCACTACTAATTTGTGCTCCATGCAAAATTCTATTAGACTGTTTCCCCTTTCATTCCTTTCACCAAGTCCATAGTCCTTAACTACATAACTTTCTCTTCCCTTTCCTATTACTGCGTTCCAATCACCCATTATTGTCAAACTCCCGCTTCCTTGACATATTTCATTATTTCTTCGTAGATTTTCTCAATATCTTCTTCCTCTGCGGCACTTTTGGTCATGTAAACTTGTATTAATGTCGTTGGCTGTGGTTTTTTATCCAACTTTATGGTAACTAACCTTTCACTGTATTGCTCATAATAACTTATTAGTTACCCCAGCTTTTTATTCATTACAAAACCTACTCCCGCATTCCCTCTATTCGCTTTTGAGCTAATCACCCTACATTCATCCGACCAAAAATCTCGCTCTTCCTGCCATCTAACTTCCTAATTCCTGCTTTATCTAACTTTAACAATTTCATTTCTCTTTTTAAATTCTCTAATCGACCAGCTTAGAACTTAACTCTTTTTTTTATGACATCCTTCCGAGTTGACCTCGCCCGAAGATCCGAACGGGGGACTATTTGACCTCCGGAATATTTAACCCGAGAGGCTGCCATCATATTGTTATGCCTTTAACATTGCATGTCCTCGGGAAATTAAAGACGGCTGTAGTTTCCCCTTGTTTTCAGCCGTACAACAGTAACACAACCATTTAAGCTATTCCAACCTTTCTTGTGTCTGTCCAACATTGAGGATCAATGTCCTTGTGCCCCAAGTCGGTAATAGTGAGGTCTATTACTCAATCAGCTAGTTTTTGTCCGCCCCGAAAAATCGGTACCACCCAGGAGTTTTTACCAGAAGATGGAAGAAGCAGCGTCTTGCCGCTTGTCCGGCTCGACTGACGCGTGAGCACCTTAGGCAAGGGGTCCTTTTAGGCTTCACACGCCGTAAATGCACATTCGCCCCGTAAAACCCCAGGGCATACACGGGGTTAGGTGCTGGTCCATTCCCAGTATCCTTAATCACAAGCTACCAACTGCCCAAGGGAAGGGACCCGCAGGAAAATCCCTCCGCCTACCAGCCAATGTGTCTCCTGGAAACGGCAGGAAAAGTGCTGGAGCGAATCGTCTGCGACAGGCTTACAGCCCATTTAGAATCCGTGGAAGGGCTATCGGGTAACCAGTATGGTTTTAGAAGAGGTAGTAGGCACAGCGCGTAGGGCCATCGAGGGAGCAAGATGGAGGGGAGGAGCGAAGAGATACTGCGCCATCATTACGCTCGATGTGATGAGGAACAGCTTCAACTCGGCGAGGTGGGACAACATAATGGCCGCACTCCGTTCGATCCAGGTGCCGGAGTACATAGTGGCCATGATAGGAGATTACTTCCGCGACCATACACTCCATTACTCTACCGACGAGGGAGAAGTATGCCACATCACAGGAGGAGTTCCGCATAATTATGAAAGAACATTATTAGAACACTAATTTTTTAGTATAGGATGTAAAATAGTTATCAATTTTATATATAAGGTACAAATTGTATGTCTTCTGTATAGAACTTAAGAAAATCTTATTATAAGTTAAAAATTAATGAATAGTTACAGTATATTTAATATTAATAAAGCAACCTATGTAAAATCTGTGACTTGAAGCTTGTGCTTCTCTATAGGATTAATGGAATATGATTTTATACTTATACTTACTTTCTAGTGGGTGAAAATCACACACACCGTGTAACTCGGGTTTCACGGCGTATTTGGAAGATTTTCCCCTACCCTCAATTATATATATATATATATATATATATATATATATATATATATATATATATATTACACTCTCACTGTTTTCCCTATCGATCTCTCCTAATACAGATGGTCTTGAGATAATAATTCACCGTTAATAGTGATAAATTTATATGCTGACTTTTTGGTCGTCTTTTTATTTCTAGTACTTCACCGTTCTCTTTAACCGTACTATAATCTGTTTATTACTTACGCCCTATCAAAATTAATTATGTTTAAAGCCTCTGTTTATATTAAAACAAAAATATTATAGACTTTAAATCTCGAAATTTACTTTCATTATAACTGTCTTTCGAGTATGTTATGCACAGAATTCCCTAGAACTACTTTCTAACACAACGGACAACTATTTCATAGCATTCTACCATCATATGTCACAGTACTGTCTGCAACACCTCAGAACAATTCAAAATGGTCGGCCAACACCGGTCGTCCCGACGCAACTTTGAAAATAAATTGTAATATACATCTTGGACCAACCAGCCATTTTAATGTAAATTAGCTGTCTGCCGCACTAGCTTTAAAATATTTCGTTGTAAATAATTATTTACTTTATGTGTTGTGGTACGCGATTGCCTGTACCACATAAATTTTAATAAATTGTATTTTTATTTTCTTTTACATAAGTATTTAGGTCTAAGCAGGACGAAATCGGGAGCATGAATGAACGCGATAGGTTAATTAAATGACGAATTACAGTCATCTTAATAGAACAATCACCACAGTGTATAAATGGCGAGACAGGATTGGACAGCATTTGCCATTGAAGCAGTTCTGCACGTTTTTCCACTGCATCGATATAAACACAAAATCAGTAAGGAAGCATTGTTGATACTGGCGGCAGGCTGTTTGTGGAATGCTGCAAATTCAATAATTGGACAACTATTTTCCTAGACTACGTATTAACAGCAGAATTAGAGGCAAACATTGGCCAGCAAGCACAAGCCGTACTGTATAAAACAATGTTTCTAAATGCGATGACAAACGATCTATAACTGCTACTAATTGATTTTATAATTAAGTATCATTTAGACATTTTAAGTGCTGGTTATAAACTAAAAATATATGTGGTGGCTAGAGAATATAATTATATATTAAATAAAATGTTCATATTAAATAAAAGTGTTAAATTTTATAATCTTGTGTCTAATAATTCTTAGCCTGAGCATCCATTCGTGGATGGCAAAGATGACAAGTCTGTAAAAGCATCTGTATTGAGATCAGTTCTTTATTTTAAAGCAATTTCTATTAAATTTTAATTTTACCTTTAATATTTCAATATAAATTTAAAAGAAAATACAATTCTACATCCAAATCAGTATCCCAACGAGATTAATATTCTAATAGTATGTTTGGGAATGCTACGCTCTGGTTTAAAATGCATCTTTATTTAATTAAAAAAAGTATTCTTTTGCAAAACCTGGATATTTTACCCAGATAGGGATCCTTAAAATCCAAAGTTCAAGAATTCTATTACATTTGTCTTTTCCCAACATGGAGCTTGATGTTAAAGTTGTTAGTATTTTGAGTAGACTTAACATATTTGCAGTCAAAGTGAATGGTACATAACGTTTTCTTAATTGGAGCTTCCTAAATAAATGTTCACAGATTATTGTTGTAAAAGACATACCCAGAGCAAAATTTGCAACAAGGTGACCATGTTCGGATAAATGTCCTTTCAATAGATCAAATGAACCTTGTTCTTTAATTGGAGTTAGGATTGAATTTGAAATAGTCAATCTTTTAAGAAAATTCATATGTATTTAAACAATGCACCGAGCTATAATGATGACAAATATTTTTTTGGAATACCCAAAGGGTTAAACCAAAACAAAATTTAGCAGTATATTGACAGTGAAAGAAGAAATCTAACTCTTATTCTTGACTAATAGTGCAAACTTTGGTTGGGGGCTCCTTCATGATGTATAGCTGATTCATTAATCTGGCCTTGTATCTAAATCTTCTACTTTATCATAAGGTCTGTAGCCATTTTCTTCAATTATGTTACATAGAAAATCATATGCTCTTTCAGAAATCTGAAGTCTTCAGTGACTCGATTTATATTTGGGTAATCACCAAATTTAAAACCTGCAAAGTGTTTTGATTTGTGATTTGACATATTGAATACTTTAGCAGTCTTCAGCTTGCTCTCCTGGCATTTTGGTAATTTCTTTCAGAGTACCTCTGGTGAAATGTGAAAATCTTTGGAAAATATCTTACTACACAGAGAGAGTGACCCCCACACACAAATCTCAGGATTCTGACAATCATGATGTACCCCTATGGTTGACTATTTCCACAGTTAGCCTTTACCACCCAACTTTTGCCAAATATCCAGTGCCCAACTAAACCACCACCTATTGACAGACCATACAAGCACAATCAGTCTGCAATCGTTGAGAGTTTCTGTTGCTTGCTGAGGGTGCATCATCAAAGTTGTGTATTTATGTAAGTATTAAAATTGCCTGCAATTCATCAATAAATCCATTGTTCTTAATTTATTCTTTCAACTTCCAATTTTATTAGGATTTTCGAATGAAAATTGTAGTAAAAATTAATCTATTGCATAGTGGCATAACATGGGGTCAAATTAGCACCCCCTTATTAAGGTATTTAAATCCAAAAGGCTTCAAAATTAACTAATTCTAAACAACTTTCACCAAAGTAAATTTTTTATTGCATATTGTACAGGATTCCAATTTTTTGTTCAGATTACAATTTATATTTTTGTTCAATATTGCCACCTCCTAAATGTGCTGCCAAGGGCAGGTCACCCATAATGCACCACCACGCTATGCCTCTGCTATTACAATTCTTTTGAATTTCAGAAATATGGCCTACATACAGTATAATTTCACAGTAACAATTTTAGAGTGCAAAATTATGTTTATTCCAAAGAAATTATATCTATTTACAATAACATTACATTAAAATTTATCTCAAGTAATACTGTGTGTAATACAAAACTAGGTAACATTTCTTTTTCTTTTTGAATACTTTTAATACAAAACTACATACATAATTTTCTATTATCAGATCCATTACTTGTGTATCAAGGTAAAGGCTTATTACCTTTTCCTCACGTTACTTAATAACCTATTTCCATCTGTGTCTTTAAATGCACTAAAACTGAACATATATATTAACACACAGTGATAATACTACACATCAACAACTTGCATTCATAATGAACTGCACCTGTAAAAATAATTTATTGATATTCTTCATGAGTAAAATTATCTTTTGCAAGATAAAATTTAAAGACACAAAATTTTTCCTTGTCAAGAATTATATACAAAGCTAATATTTAATATTGATGGAATTTTAAAGTTGATAATTCAACAGGAATACAATAGTCACAAACCAGGACTTGGTTTCAGTTGAATTTGCACAATAAATATTTCTATTCAATATTAAATGTGCAAACTAAAAAAATTCATCATCAGTTTGTGATTATACATATTAAATAGTTTCTTCAATGTCACGATTTCACTAATGATTATTGTTCTCTTCCATTTTCTTGAAGTGCTCTCGAACTTCTGATAGGCTTTTTAACAGCACAATTGGAACATCGTCATCTCTTCTCTGAAAAATTAAATATTTACTAATGAAAGAAAAGTATTAAATTGTTTCAAAACACACAAGCCCATAAATTTTCACTACTTTTATCAAATATGATGTCCCATACATATACATTTCAATTTTCAGAGACCAGATTTAACAGACCAGAAGTAGTAAACTGACTTTCATTAACTAGATAATACATACAAACTAGTAAATAAATGTAACTATTTTAAAAAATTTGTTGGGAAATATAAAAATTTTATTCAAGATTAAATTTGTCCAGATATATTTCCTTTATTTCAGAAACTAATATTAAGAATAATTTTTTTACGAAAGACTATAGATTTACCTGAAATAACGTTTCACCTTCAAAATCTACCAACTTTTGTCTTCTTGCTCTTAGCAGAAGTCCCACAACTTTATCATTAATGTATGTGTAAATCTGTAAAGAGTTGAGATTAATTGGAGTGCCATTTATATATGCTAGTTAAAAATATTGTGAATATATATATTAAGAGTTACAGAAAAAATTGCAACTTCAAATTTTACTTAAATACCACCATTTGCAATATTTGAAAAAATAATTACTTAAATTTGGTCCAATTCAGACTAAATATTGCATATTATATAATATAGCAAAACTGGAGCCATGTTGTTTTTTCATTTTCAGTCATTTTAATATACATATTTAATAAATGTGGTTTGTTTTGACAATTATTTCCTGTACTAATAATTATATTAAGTTACCATCAATGCAGTATTTAGATTTCATGAGCTCCTGAGCTATTTGACATTTGGGGCCCTTTACAAGTCATATGTAGCCATATGTAATCATAAATGTAAGCATAAATAATAGCTCTTTATTTGCATTACATAGATCTATAGATATCTACTAGCTCTGGTTTGGTAAAATTCTATAATGGAATTTTTAAACAATAGTTTCATGAAAATTAAAACAAAATAGATGCCATCTTTTAAGTATTACACTTTACAGTACCATTAGCAACTATTCAGAATATTTGACAAAAATTTAAACAAAGGAAAATGATTTACAAAGAATACATTTAAATGTATTCAACTTACATCAGTAAATTGAAAATATATTTAAATATAAGTTTGATGATCACAAATTAAGGATCATTTAATTCTGAATAACCTAAGTTTTTAGATTGGAAAAATGAATCAAACCTGGAACAATTCCCCAAAACTAATAACCACTCTTGGATCAGAATCATCGGGACCAGAGGACAAGTGGTGCCCATTGTCATGGATTACACTGCAAAGCTCTATCATTTCTTTATTTACTTGAGATTGTGCTTTACGTCCTCTTAAATCAGTCAGTGATCCAGCAATAGGTCTAGATATGTACAAAAGAAAACAATTCATTAAATAAACATTCACTACTAATATTTATAGAAAGCTGAAAATCATATGGGTGGATAGATTAAGTAATGAGGAAGTTCTAAACAGAATAGGGGAAAAGCGACCAATATGGAGGATGTTGACCAAGAGAAGGGATAGATTAATAGGCCATGTTTTAAGGGACAAGGGTCTTGTAAAATTAACATTAGAGGGAAGTGTGTGGGGGTAAGAACATAAGAGGGAGGCAAAGGAATGACTACGCTAAGTAGATTAGGAAGGATGTGGGTTTTTTTAGTTGTAAGGAAATGAAAAGGCTTGCGCAAGACAGGTTTGCATGGAGGGTTGCATCAGACCAGTCTTAGGACTAAATATCAAACCAAATCACAATCGGTCATCCTAACCTTAGTTTTTCGAAGTAAACTAATACAAACAAATGAAAACAATTTTACAAACCATGATTAAAACTACAATGTTTATCATTTATAAATTGTTGACAGTTTGAGATAGAATTAGATCAGCTTCTCTCGCTTTCGCACTCTAAGCTATTAGAAACGTCGTGTAATGTAAGAGCGCATCTTTGGGAAGTAATATAATTCAAGCATTCTTGACAATGTTAGTTTCATCAATTAAGCGACTCGACAGGTCATGAAATCAGATAACAAGTGGTTTTTGCATAGATTTAGGCAAAACCAAAACTTCGCGTTCTATTGGTTTTTATAACAAACCATCGCGTAATACAAAATTTCCGACTTTAACAACTCTTTGGAACACCTTTACAATGACTTCAGGTGTTACAATTCTCAAAATTTCACCGATTTAATTAGACTAATCCGCTCTTTCTACAGGTGCGCGAGACAAAGTGTCAATATGCTTCAGTATGCCGTAGTATGGTAGATTTCAAAATAAACCAATCAATCTCGCTTTTTGTGGTTGGCTAGTCTTCCACGCATTAACAATAATTAAGGATTGAAAATCTGTTCTGATCACGAACAGAATGTTAATCAAAAACTGTATCAAACAAAGTGTCCAAACAATTTCAAGTAACTAATTTTCATGTAGCCAGTGGGTCTCAGCAGCTCGGGGTGTAGGTCAAATTTGCCGCCCCCCTTATTCAGGTATTTAAATCCAAAAGACTCCAAAATAACCAAAAATTTACAAAAATTCTAAACAACTTTTCGGCAAAATAACTTTGTATATGGTACAGGGTTCAAATTTTTATCTCATAATAAAAATTATTTTTTGTGAAATCTCTGCCGCCGCCATAAAGTACCCCGCGGGGCGACCTCTCCACCCACGCCACGCCTCTGCTCTCAAGATAATTACATTCTATGTCCTATGTTCGTCGATTTACTGCAAACACCAGAAGTAACTTCTTTATCATAGGACCGCAGTAGCATTCCTGAAATACTAGATGACGCATTAGTACGAATATCTGTAAGCTATGAAAAAAGTATTAAATCGGTAATAGCCTCAAAATCTCCAATGCACCCAATGACTGCCCTATGCAATCAGTTACCACCTGAGTTACATCTATTTCATTCCAATTCCATAGATATTACTTATCCAATAAAATCTTTCAACCAACGGTACTTATATATCTTTAATGTTTATATGTCCAATAGGCACTTCACAATTGGTTATTTCATGTGAATTGCACGAGATTTCCAGTCGCTGAGAAGAGCTGCCAGCGAATTCCTTTCGGAGACAACATTTTGATTTTGAATATCATCTGGTATCGCTCACGGTGCAGTGCAATGTATTCGGGAAATTTAATGCTATTTGTGAAGTGAAGTTTATACTAATCTACAAATAATAACTTTTACAGCGAATGAACGAAGACTTTCCCGGTGAATAATTCGGATGAAATCTTCACGGTTAATCAACCAGCCTGATGACTGCGGCAGAAAATGGCCGCAGAAACGTTGTGTGTTTTAAAAGCCTGACCCGGTTGGGTAACCATGAAGATTTCATCCGAACTTTTACAGTATTTCTTCTCCAAAATCGTAGAAAATTCTTTTCTATTAGCAAACAATCCGTTGTTCATGTTGGAAAATATTTCCTCAATCACATTTATTTTCTAATATATTACTTCCAAATCTTTATTTTATATCCCAACAGTCTTCTATATATATATATACATATAAAATTTTATTTTTACATTCGTAACTAACCTCGGTTTGAAAGGACTCAATGTAAGAAAAAGTTTTGACGTAATATAATGTTCACTGTAGATATTGTATGTGAATGTTCATACTTTTCAATTCTTCTATTGTAACACATGAATGGTATGTATGTAATTGGACAGTCTGTATAGTACCTACAAATAAATAAATAAAAAAAATCTAAGCTCTGTGATTGAAAATTCGTAAATTCGGTTTCTTTATCTTTAATCGTTTCAATATCAGTTTTCCTCGTCAGTCCATTGATATTCACAATTGTTCTCTGTCAAAGCATTTAAGGGTGCTGCCAATTTCGAGAATTTTGGAATAAAAAGTCTAAAAACTACATAGATCTGTAAATTGCTTTATTTAGTGTACAAATTTTGGAGCTTCAAATTTTCGCCGATCCGGTCTATAACACCCATCCCGATTTTCAATGTTAAACTTAAAGTTAGTCGAACTCGTCTCAATAACTGAAGAATGTTTTCCAAGCAATTTGTTGCACGTTTTTGCTATAACACAAGAATCATCATCACTGCTTTTCTTTTTTTGACGAGCTGCTTTCAAAGTCACCTGCTCCAACGAAACCGAATGTCGCTCGCGTAAATTTACCTCGTTAATATTCGGAATCTTTTTTTTGGGGGGGGGGGGTTAACAGGCTACACGAGGGTGATCCTGAAGCAGGTAACTCCCCTTTAATAGCATAGGAAGGGAATTGAAAATGGGGGATGAGGAAGGTAGAGAACCGCCTAAGTCTGCAACCATTCGTGCAGTATCGTCTTTCTCACTACGACTCGCGTATTCTGGTTTTATTATACAGTTTCATTTAAATCAGCCCGATCTCTAGAATTTCAAATAGATTTTCCTTCAAACTGCTTATATCCTCCTTTCAACAATTTATCCATAGTTACCGATTTAGTCTAGTCCAATACAATACGTTTAAGGTACAGTGCCTTGATACTCATTTAGTAAAACTACTAATTCATTATTTTATTATGCATTTACCGATTCACCAACTTTAACCTCATTTAATGTGACTTCTTCACGTCGTGTCTTCATGGGTTCGAGTTTTTCAATTAAAAAAGTTATCACCCAATTTTTAATTTTAATGTAAAACAAAAATTCGTTTATCTAGATTGAAAACAAGCAGTTAAAGTTCACAATATCAAATTTATTTTACCCATATGAATTTTCTCTGTCTTGTTAATCCAAATTGGTTCGCTCGCTAAATGATCTTTAAATTAAGTTGGATCAAATTCTTTAAAATTCATTTCATTTCCTATACGTGTATACGGTAAATTTCTTTTAGACGCAGAAAAAGGCCTACCCAAAATAAGCAAAATTTTGAGCATAATCAGGTACGAGGAGTTATCAAAACTCAGTTCTTCCGTTATTTTACCAAAGAATTCAATCGAACGTTTTCCAAAATGTTCCAACATCGTCGTATCGTATAAAATGTTAAGCTCGTTTCTCGATGTAAAACTAAATTTGACAGCCTTCATATGTTCAATTGTTTCCATATCTACTACAGCAGTCACATTTCCCACATTTTAATTTTACCGCTTTCAATAATTTTAAGAACGAATTTTCGTTTGTTTAGTCAATTACGCCAAATTGCGTTTTCAGCACTATCAGTTACATGCTTTTAGACTTTTACCGAACAGTGATTACATCATTTCGAAATATGTCCTTTAAATCCGCATTTATGACAAAGAATTTCCTTTTTTTGAGTCAAAAAATTACGTGCAAAATGATACTGTTGATCAACAGTTATAACACCTGCGTTCGAATACACCTTCAGACTTCTTCTCGACTCGTTATGCCTCATGTTTTCTTTGATTATGTGGTGTTGACTGTGTCCAGGTTGTCTCACTAATTTCATGACTCCCATAGACCCCCAGGGACCGACGACGACCAGCAAGGGGTCCACGGGATGTACATGGGGGTCAACGATAGTAAATCTCATTTAGGCAGGTCGTTACTAATTTTGGCTTTACACGAATGAATAATCCACCGAATACTACAAAGAAAAGTTAATTTTGACAGCCGTTGAAGAGAGTTTAAAAACTGTTTTACATAAACCTGCAACTCGTGTCATTAAATAATTACTTTAAAAAAGAACGTAATTTAGAGGCATATTGTCAAAATGAGTTACGATATTGAAAGCTTCTCGTGCAAAATTATTTGCAAACAAGCCACTCCATACATGGATTTACAAGCTACTTTAAAAGATATGTACACGGGGTGTTAGCAATACATACCTTTAGTTGCTAAAAATATGCATGTTGTATTGCGTGAAACCCTTCAATTATTTATTAATGCAGTGAACCGAATCCGAAGTCACGCGTTGAATACGCAATTATTTAAGCAGTGGTGTGAAGGAAATGACAAGAATTTTCATCTATTACCCCTTCACACTGAAGTACGCTGGTTGTCGAAAGCCTTCGAGATATTAAAGTTTTAGGATAATAAAGATCCAATTTTGAAACAAAATTTAATTAAGTGGTAACCAGACATTTCCTATTTAACATTTTTTACTGGATTTAACGAGGTTAACTTACAGTTACAAGGTGAATAACTGAAATTCATGAAAATAAAGTCAATCATTTCAGCGCTTCTTGCCAGAATTAAGCTAAATGATGCATAACTTTGGACGGCGTGAATTTTCCTAGTTCCCAATTTGTAAGGCGCAAACAATTAAACGTCCGTTATAAAGCTTTAACAATTTTATTTTACTTAATATTAAATACAACCAACGATGCATGACATTTCTTCAGAGACTCCATCCGCCTCGCTAAACAACAATTCTACGAACTTAGAATTAAAGAATTTTATCACAATTTTTTTAAATTTGCAAAATGTTACTTAATTCCGGTTCGAAGCTTCGTTTGACCGGCTCAGTTATATATACATTATTATCCGAATTTCGTAAAACGTCTTTACTATTTAGCAAAATTTTAATTATATATGATTTAAATAGTATCCTAACTCCATAATTAGCAAACAAGTTGACTTGACTGATTTAAATGGAAAGTTTTCTAAATATGGTAAAACAACATCAGCCACACATTTACATTTATTGTGGATTTATTTTTATATATAAATGAGTACAATCTGTCTCCAATAGGTTTATTAACAAATTGGAAGGGCGAGTTCTAATTTAAAAATAGAATGTTCAAAATTTTGTTCAATGGAAGAACACCAAAATAGGCTAAATAATCTACCCTTCAGAAACACAGAAGACTTAGAAGATCGTGGCCAACAGATTTAATTCAGCAAGACAGAAACTAGTCAAAAAAAGAATGTATATATACACCATTTAACTTCTAGGGAATCGTCATTGGACGATTACCCTAATCGGGTTTTAAAACATACTTTTATAAAATTTACTTATTGCATTGTAATGCAGATTGTAAATTAACAAATTAAATAAACAAAAAAATTGTGGAATTTGTATACTGGTTATGCAAAATTCCGTTGCCCTTTAAGACCTTTAAGAGCGTGGGCAATTTACAAATTATTGGCATTGTTGCTCCCATAATACAGTACATTTTTGCTGGAACTGTACCACACATAGTAAAGTATATATTTTCGAGACTGCATTAATGGAAAAATTCTATTCCACGTACGATAACGCACAATTTCTGTGGGTTTCAGTGCTCACACGAAAAGAGAAACATAATTGAGCTACTATGTCTTTGTTAGTTTCGAAAATACTCTACTTCAAAATCTTCCCCGTCAGTAAAAATTCAACTAACTATTGTAAATTTTTATTTTCGTTACACAGCTCAACCTTGTTTGAATTGGAAAGCGCGAATATTAATACATTGCTACAAAAAAAACAGTACTAGAGTTCATGTTGTACACTTTGCTTAAAATAATTCATATGGAGAAAAATTAGGATTATTAGTGATAAGGAATTTTGTCTTTAAAGCGGCCGCTATACTTTCGAATTGCCGTAACAATTCATAGGATGACGATCGCGTTCAGTATTATTGATCAATAATATTGACTCAATATATTGTGCAATATTTCAATAGATTGTAAACATGTCGAAAGAGATTGAAGCAAGTTTTGTAGCCATCGCTTTAGTTATAGCTTTAAGAAAGGATGAAAAATACTTTGTTCTGTCTGACCTATTAGAAGCTTCATTTCTTCTACACACTGAACACCACGATTGTTCAATCTATTCCTGCACAGCATTTTTTCAGAATTTTTAATACGCTTCAATTCTTTTCTGAAGATAGTGTGCAATGAATTAAGTTATGTACTAATTGTAACTTATCAGTATCAGGATATTTCTCTATATTTAGAAAAAAAGTTTTATTGTTAATTTTTAAATTTTTATTACTACAATCATTATATTTAACATCTAACAAAGCTGGTTCGATACAAATCAATATAATGTAATCTAAATTTTCTTTCCACATGTTTATTGTAGCCATCTCATAAATTAATTTGTAAATTTTTATAATCATGACTTCTTCACTACACAGTGCAATGTCCACTGCTTGGCTGCGGAGACGGAACTCCCTTATTGCGCGATAACATACACAGACTGAACAATATTTTCATTTTGCGAAATTTATGTATATTGGAACGAAAGTTAGCTGAACTGGATTAGATGAGAATCATTAAGTAGTTATTGGCAATTATAAGATAGTTACTAATTTTACGATTTAAGAGTCATACTGGATTAAAATTTGAAAATAATTGTCATGGATTTTGTAGGTAGAAAGATAAGTAGAATGTTAGAGTTTTTATATAGTGTAGGAAAATTTTTAACCTAGGAATCTAAAACTGTAACTTATAACTGTATTATACTTCCACCTTTTAATTATTGTTGTACTATGTTGTATGCGATATATAATAAATGGACAAACTTAACAAGTTGCAATGTAGGGCATTAAGAATTATCTTATCTAAGAATAAAAGATTTAGTGTCACAGTGATGTTAAGAGAAATGAATTGGCTTTGTTTCAAGGGCTTCGCAAAATTTCATGCCGTGATATTTTTGTACAAAAGTATCAATAATTTGCAACCGCCCTATTTTAATAATTATTTAGCTTACAAGTATGATAGAAACCCGTACAATATTGGAAGTAAAGTAGAATCAGACATAACTAGGGCTAGGTTAGATTTAAAAACTAAACCTTATATTTATTAAGAGCATAAAAGAATTTAACGAGTTACCAATAGAAATTAGGGAATGTAAGAGTAATTTAAGGATGATTTATTTAAACATTTGACTTTTGAAATGTGGCCCGTAGTAGTGAGTATAATTTCTTTGCTAAATAAATTCTTTGTTACTGTAATAAAATAATTGTTTTTGATTGACTCGATAGATTGCACAATCTTTCAATGTGATGTACAGACTGTCAATATTATTGTGAAGTATCAAATATTTCGCAGTATATTTAACGTCTAGAGGCCGGTTAAATTGGAGAAAGGGATGTTAGTAGGGAATTTAATCTTGTGTGAAATTTTATGGCGTGTGATTATGAACCTCTGTGTCAAACTGAGGGGTGATAAATCTAACAATGAACATTTTTTGCTTTACTGCCTAGATCTTCTGACGCTTCGTTTCAAAGTTCCGTTGAAAACTTACGTAAGAATCGAAAGAAACAGGTGCTCTGTTATAACTACACGTTTATTAAAAAATTGGAAAAATTACAGGTGGTGTTCAAAGTGTCTGCCCTGCACCTGATTACACTCATTACATTCTCGTACAAAATTGCCTGTGACTCTTGCAAACATGTCCGGGCCGTTCCTGATACATGCGGAGAAATCTGCATCAGTCTCCGCGAACCTTCCCATAGCACACAACCATGTCCGCTTACTCCCTTAAAGTATAGACATCCATTCTCAATTGAAGATTATACTCAAATAACTCAATACTGTACTGTGAATGGGTCGTCTCCGAGCCTTCTCGTCTCTTACAAAGATAAAAAAACTGGGTACATATTCACTCGCATTACATTGACGTACTCCCGGGGGAAAACATTTTCAACTGTAGCTTCGAAACGACGCATCAGATGATGTACGTTGTTTAACAAAAAAGGTTCCTTATTGTTAGATCGCTCCTCGAAGTTTGACGCATAGGTTTAGAATCGCCCTGTACATTACTGAATAAGAAGTACGCATGATTAAATTTATATTCTATAAATACTAATAACAAACTAGCAATTAGCTCGTCAAGTAAGACGAACTATTATAGGTGTACTTACTTTCCATAGTCTGGATCACAAGGGCGAGGAGAAAGTCTCCCACTTGAAAATCTGTCGGAGAAGGGGTTGAGCGCTTGGTTCTCCGCATGTTCACCAGCTACCTTGTTGAACAACGCAACCTTTTCGGACAAGCCACCACTGAGACGTCTACATGATCTCAGATCCAAAGGTACTTCCTATAACAACACACGTTTATTATACTAGCTAGGTCATAATGAACATTTTAACATACAACGTCGAGAATATTAATTTACTTATTACTGGAATTACATAAACAATAATACAATAGAAATTAAAGGTAAATATAAATTAGAACATAATATACAAATATATTAATATAATTGTTTTCCGATACACAACCACACAAACCACAATTTGCTTAAATTTGTCGAATTTTTTTTTCCTGCATAAGAAACTTCTAAAACACACGCGTATCACAAAAATGAAATCATTTATAACATATATTTATAGTTTCCTAATTTTTGTTTGAAATTATAAACCCATCTATGAAATAGCTAGTAATTTTTATTTTGAGGTAACTGCACTAAACTTCGCAATGCACATGAAACCCTGCGCTCTTCCATCTCAAATAAGGAGTGTTCCATCCCAAGTGGTCTAATTTTCGAAATCACTCAAGCTCGACCATTACAGATTTCGTTCATATTTAACGTAAATGAAGATGCACATTTGTAATGAGCTTGTGAAAAATTTTAGATCGTGATGTGAAATACAACATAAACTATAAGCCCGTCAATCGCCGTCGGGACGAAACCAGTCTAAACAAAAAATTGGAGTCCTCATTATTACAAAATTGAAATAGGCTAGAATCTCCAGAGTTTTATTTCCGCAGAACTTTTTACACTGAATAAGGAACACAAATTTGCCAGATTGAATTTGTATTTGTGTTCCAAAAAACAGAACAAAGTGTCAGATAAAATCATAAGTGAAAATTTTATCTAGTTTTCGAACACAACTTTGCAACCAATAAAAAAGGTCATTTAGCATGCATGACAACACTACCTAGGTCTACAGAATCCATATTTTTGCTTGATTTTCTTTAGTTTAGATTTTATGCAAGTTCAAAGATGGAAGCAAACAAAATTTTCAAAAATCTTCCATTTTTCTTGTAAAGCTTCTTAAAGAGCAACTATTCTTTTCATACCATTAGAAACAGCATGTTCAAAATTCTACTATAATCAATATTCACCCTTTTGGACCTCGTTATTTAAAACTTTAAAGAAATGCTCGATTGTCTCGGTAAATCAACACTTCCACTGCTTCTTAACAAAAAAAGTCATTGGTCCTAGAATCAAACGTGATTTGAAGATTGTATGCAAAATACGTTAGGCAGAAAGATTGAATATGTAGTTAAGAAAGTAAAAAATATTACAGTACTTGATATAATACCAGTATCTCTGATGGGGACAAGGAGACATTATATTTGAATTCAGAAGAAATTGCTCATCCGCATCCAAGATTTTCAGTCGTAAGCAATGACTATCCCTTTGTTTCTAAATATGCCCAGGTTTGACGACTGATGCAGTTTTCTGTCCCCACCAATGAAAGTTTTAACAGAGGGTTCTTAGATTATTTTGTTACAACCGAATAATATGACAGATTTGAATTCAATTCAAAGAATGGCATACTAATATTATGATTATCAAAAACAGGTACGAAAATAAAAATTACTCTTTGTTAAAAAAGCATAATTATAAAACACATCACAATTTTTTTAACTTTAACCGTGCGAAGAGTGAAGTAACCGACGTAATAAAGAAAACATTAAAAAATTGGGAAAGGCATATTTGTTTCTTAACTATTTCCATTTAGTTCGATACACTTTTCCCAGTGATCAAGGAACAGATCCCCCAGACTAGAATCAAGCTCGACTCTCAAGTATTGTATCACAACGATGACCATTTTTTGGTACGTATTGAACACTGAACTATGTAGTCTTCAAACTTGAACTTTTGAAGACTACGTCTGGTATAGACTTTTCTGAGACTACCTTCGTAGATGCAGTGCGACTTTGTGTACGCTGTTCCGTGTACTAGAAAGTATGTTGAAACCGAAACAGAGTAGACTTCAGTTTTCTTATCACCTACTCAGTTTTTTAATTTTAAATAACTTCATATTAGCAGTAAAAACATTAGAATATGCGTTGATCTGTTTAGAAAGTAATGAAACTTTAAGGAAATTCAAATTAACCTCGTTCATAAAATGAATATATAATGCGGATAACAAAGTTCATTATTATTCCATTGAGTTCACCTTTTATAAAGAACGTATTTGTATTATTGTAGGATGACCAAACCATAAATAGCATCCCAAGGAAATTTTATGCGACATTTCCAACAGTGTTAATAATTATTTTATAAGGAAAATTAAAGTTATATCCAGTTCCTGGAATCTCTAATTCCTAATCCTCCTGCTACTTGCGTTACACGAGACAATAAAGGGTTTCTCTTATGGAAAAAAAATTCCGTTCTAATCGGAGGAAATTAATGATGTTCCACAAGTTTTTATTTTCGGTCTATTACTCCGATTTACCAAATTCAAAATCTAGAATATAAATTTAACTTGGAAATTTTCTATTTTATTATTTAGAATAATTAAGCTATAGTTTGATCTGATTAAAATGAACTTTTAAATAATATCGAAAGTAGAAAATGGTTTATATTTTAGAACCAGCTACATTTTCCGTTTAATTAATGCCTAGCTCCTCGATAGGATGTACACGAGATTACCTATTATTATACACATTTTTATTAAATACATTTTTGACGATCCTTAATCAGTGACATCATTAAATGTAAAATTTCACGCTTAAAATTGAGATCTTGTGAATTATTCAGAAAGCATTATAGAACGAGTGAATAAAACTTTGAAGAACGAATTTGCTATTGTTGCTTTGTCTATTTAAATACATTACTTATTCTTGAAATAAAACTGATTTTATTAGAAAATTTATACATAAAATTTTGACGTAAACTAAATTCACGTAACGCATACTCGTTATATTATACTTGCAGAATAAATATAAACTGCTGATCATTATTTTAATTGCAATGCGATTACAGGAACGGTTTCTCAAGACTCTTCGATATTTGTTTTTCGACACAAGAAACAGGCACTGGAATGAAAGCGCAATTCACACAATAACGACTCTGCAAACAAAAATACATATGTAATATGCTGAATGGAAGTGGTCACAAATATAGGGCGAGGAGTTTGCCAGAAAATATTTGGCCTCCAAGAAAAAAACATTACATCACCAAGGCAGTGTTCTTGTTAATGAAGGTCATTTGTTCCGCAAATATAATGTACCCTCCATGGTAGACGAGTATATTTAGAGTTACTTCGTTACCTGTATCGCCTGACGCAGGAATCTAATGTGCAGGAGAAATTGCTAATTAGGCTATTTTAGAATTTTTAATGGAGCAGTATTAAGATTTAGAATTGCAAAAATTCTGCCGTTTGCCTGGACAATAATTGAAATTGGTAGAACTTTAAATAAAAATAAATTAAACATTTGTGTTTGTCCGAATGCACTGTATAGAGTCTCGAAAATACATAGCACTTTATAATTACTTCTTCCGAGCACTGTATATTTGACGCGGTTTGAAAACCTAACAACTTAGTTTTGTCCATACTTAGATGTCCCTAAATGGATATAAGTTACCCTAACCGTGCACAGTCGCTAAGAACCTATAACTATAAAAACACATGAAAAAGAACTTAGTTTTGAAAGATGTAGAAATCCGAAAAAGGTGCTGGTTATTTTAAAGACGTCAAAGGCGTGGTATTAGAGCTTAAACATTTTCACTATAAAACAGTGTCAATTTTGGATAAATTGAAGTTTCAGCCGCCTAAATTACGCTACACAGTTCATTTCTCGGCAATTTCGCAAATTATTCAACGTTTCCTACATGAAATAGACCTTGTAAAAATGGAAAATACCAAATTCAATTGGTTTTCTTTTATTATAAATTTAATAAAATTTACAAATGGCGTGGTTCATTACGAAAGTTATTAAAATATTTTCTCATAGCAATTTTTCATGCAGTCTTATTTTCAAGAGGCAAAAACGACAAATGCTACAATCTTCTGTGTAAAAAATCTGAAAATTGTCCCAGGAGTGAACAGATCTATGGGTAGCCCACATACTTCGTGAGGTCAGTAGACCAAGGATACAACTATTTCGAGCGGACCGAGCGAAAAGAACTAATTTCGAATTTTGTCAGTGCTGATGCAGGTTTCAAGGTTATTAATGCACCCTGCTGTGGCTGTGGCGCCATATGTTGGTCGTTTGGTTTGGACTCATCCCAAAGATTGCAAGAACTCGACGACGAATGGTAAGGTCTGTTGTCACTAAAACCTCAATCTAGCAAGGCACTCAAATACTCAACACTTTACCGCAAGCGCACTACAACCCGTCTTAATCTTATTTGAGGATGACAAACATCAGCACGGGTAATATATATATATGGATGAATGAATGACTGAATGAGCTATGTTTCGGCATTGCTCGTACGCATAGCGCTTTCAATTATGCATGACCTACTAACTGAAGGAGAAAAATACTCTCAGGGTAAAACACCCCTAGCGACCAGACGGGAGGGGGAAAAAAAATAATTGCATGTATAAATGGCAAACTTCTTCCGATGATAGTGTCTATTCCCGAGTTAGGGTAGGGGGATAAGGGAGTAGCTAAACATCTATTATTTTTCCCCAAGACCAAGTTTAGCCTAATTGAACTATATTCTTCTAAAATATAGACTAATTTAATTCAAGACTTGTGTAAATTTTAGATGTTATGCCTGTCTTTGAATGGAGATTTTGGAGAAAACCTTAAAAATAATTCCAATTTTAGTACATATTTAAATGCTATAAATTCATTGTTAAATAAATAATGGAGCAGTTATTCATCGCTTACTGTTCTTAATAAATTCTGACACCTCGCACAAAACATTTAAGAACAATTGTTCCGAGCTCTTAAACTTGTAACATAAATAAATAGACATATCTTTGTTTGTCTCGTACACGTTCCGATACCATGCATCCGATTGAGACGCAATACTTGAGCAATTATTCGGCTGTCGAAACGTTCCTTGGGGAGATGATATAAAATTTGAACTTCGATTACTACCAATATTTACGCCGAATAATATTTTTTTTTGATCAATGATATTGGTACTATATTTCTTCTCAATTTCAACCCCATTCGGCTTGTAAGGTAGTACCCACTGGGGCTTGCGTGGAGTGACGTAACATAGAAATAAAGGAAAGCAACCGAGATTGGTATAGAATACAGGGTATTAGAAGTCGCTGAACATTCTACACGTCGATTAAGTTGTAGTTCAGCCCCTGGGATTGGGGGTGGTTGGGGGTAAAACAAAGGTCCACGTAAATTATTAAATATGTGGAACAATTTCGATTAAATTATTCACACATGATCCTTGCGATCCGGAAACAAACACTGTGCGAACAGGACACGACCACCAACCGTAGCTGATAATTGCGTCGAATAAATATTGTGAAACCTTTGCGATCAAGAGTCTCTCCCAATGTTTTTGAGTATATTTTAGGGGTTCCGGTGTATTACATAAAAATATATTGTAATGTATTAAATACGCGAAGTGATATTTTAAGTTCAGCAGCTGCGTTTCCTAGCTGTGGGTGGCAGTCAAAGTCTTTAGGACAAAAGGTTGACCCTTCCGGCTGAATGTGAAAAAGGGATCACCGTAAATAATTAGGAGGTTGCTTTTTGTAAGACCGGAAGTCCTGTGGAAATTTTGGAATCTCGCGGAGAAACGGTAAACACATGCAGTATTTAGGCCAAGCAGATGAAAATTTTCCTATTGGCTGCAATTATTGAAGAGCAAGCCAGTAAAAGTCATTCGAGGACAACAGCTTATTGGTGGTTTGGAATTTTGAAGCTTCCCACTGAAATTTCGTGGGAAGGAATTTTGGAGAAGTTGTTGGGAGACGGAAGACAATTGATGTAGAGAGGCCGGAGGGAAGTTGTTGGGAGACAAAGGAGTTTACTCAAAAGTTAAATTGTTAGCCGCTGAGAGAAGGAGAGAGGTTGGCAAATGCTAACCTAAAACTAAAGTGTACGAACCGCGGAAGGAGATAAGGGAGTCTCCACCAGATTTATCCAAGAGATTCAGCACGGACGGTGATGAACAGAGGTCATCCGTCGACCGGGACCGACGCAGAAACTTCGCAGGTATCGTTGAATTGAATTAGAAAGAATTCACATTTTCCAGGACTATTGTCATTAGAAATCTAAATTGCTTCAATTCACCCCATAGAGTACCCTGATTTTAAAATACCAATGATAAATTATTGTATTAGTAATATTTTCTTTGATAATTTGTGAATATGCTCTAGCTGAAATATTTTATTTACATTTAATTCAGAACTTTGAGTTAAATTAGTCTTTTCTTTTCAATAATAAATCTCCACTAATGCATTACTATATGATGATAAAATTAAGTAAATAAATTTAATTCCCTATACCACAAGAAATTTTTTATTATAACAAATATTCTGGGGTTCTGAAAGTCGCCCAGTTTAATTCTGACATTCATAATCCACATTAAGTTACAGTTCATTCCCTAACGGTAGGGGTTGGTGATGTAGGGGGGTGGGTGAAAGAATAATTTAAGGTTCACGAAGATAATCAAGATTGGCGTCGAATCCGGTATATATAGGGAGTATTTTCGCTTATCGGAACGTGCGGGAAAATTAAATTAAATTTTTTCTATATTTATTTTATTTTCCAGTGCCTATTTACACGAGTAGATTTGTCATCTTGAAGAAGGCACTGCATTCCTCTTATGATAAAATTCGCATTATGTGAGCTTAGATATGGTAGGGGACGTGAAAAGGTAGACTTTAAATTAATGACGCTCCCGAGTTAATCACGCATTGAGATTGTTGCCACTGAACCGGGATAAAATAAATCTGAGGCACCCGGCTAGTCCTTTATATTTTTTGTAATTATTTCAGAATAATGGATTTAGTTCTCATGTCTTATTGAAGCAGTTTCTAGAGTCCATTTCCTACTTCTAGAAATATATACGTATTAACAGTTAACTTCAGAAGGTTCAAACGCAGGATTTAAGGGCAATTAAATTACAAATTGTAGTGAAAAACTAGTCAATTCAGGAAAAACAAAACGCCGTGAATGGTTTAGTGTGAAGGCTTTTACTGCAGCGAAACTCCGTCGCGAAATAATTTGGCAGAAGGAAAGAATGATGAAAGCGCACTGCCAACGAATTTTTGACTCGCGTCTCACTATATTATTTAATGTCGAGACATAGAAGCATTGTCTCCGACTATGTGGACCACGGCCAGTAAGTTGACTCACTCTTGTGGTAAGCACGGGTAACAGGAAGTCCTCTAAAATAACCCTGGCTTTACGTCCCTTGACGTCACCAAGTGCGCGTCGTTGCGTCACGGGGGACACCGCCTTTTCTAGGGCTGAGACAATGTCGCGGGTTATTTCAGACCACAAAGACCAACAACAGCCCTTGCCCACGTCACACAAGCCAAAGCGCCCACGGCTGCCCGCTTTTATATTTCATCTTGAAAAGGGTAGCTTGCTAGAAGACAATTGTTTGAAAAATGTATCGTGAAGGGGGTTGATCACTACAAATATTTTAAGAGCGTTTTGAGCAAGAGAAACTCACCTGAAAGTTTTTCTCGTATTAAATCGTACATATGAATAGGAATAGTACTTAAAATAAGCAATAACGTCAATTTTTTAGTTTTTGTCTCCGATAGTATATGAAATTAGAAAGCGAGCTTTATTACTCAGAAGATTTCATAGCATATGCTTTTGTAAGTTAAAATGTTTTAGTCAATCATCTAAAATAATTTTTCTACTCCGTCTCAATTTTAATGTTAACTTAAATTAATCGATTTTGATAAATATTTGAATAGAAGGATCTACAATTAATTATTTTGGAAGTTTTTAAATTAAAACATTGACGATAAATGCTTTGGGTTGTCAGCATTTCTAGAATACAAGTAGAGACATTCACGCCCAATGTTAATGTTGCGACCACGTTTCCCGAAGGACAGAACCGTGGAAGTATAAACATTCCTGCCATTTGCAAAACTTGTATACGCAGGCGCGTGCAATCCGCGTAGCCGACATATCCAGGGGCAGGAAACTACGCTTTCATAAAGCAGCAAGATTTTACACAGGGGTCAATCCAAGCCAAGTGGTCCAGAAAAAAGGAAATTGGTTGCCGTACCATCTTAAAGACAATATTTCGTTTGTGCGTTGCCTCATGTTTTGACAGTTCAGAACTAATTGTTTCATTTTTATTGTGTCCAGTTCAAAAATGGCGGCCACTTTTGTTGTATCACGCAAACAGTAAGTTTCAGATTTTTATCTATATGTCTAACAGAGATATAGTGTCTCAAACATTTAAAAAATTTGAAAAATCCCATTTTTGAAGTTGTTTAATTTGTAAAGGGAACGTCTATTACAATTTATAATTCATATAGAGTAACTACACCATTATTTGTAAAAGCATGGAAATTATTGAGGTTCGCAAAATATTTCTCTTGGGGAAATTAGCCTACAAAAATGGCATTTCCTTCATTTGGAATAGACAACTTCGTGGTGCACAGAGTCCATGAAAAAATAATATTAGGTTGGTAAGTATACGTTTACCTTGTAGGCCTGAATGTATTGAACACTATGCAGTTTATTTGAAAAGGATACGTCAAGACTGTCGTGGATAATTTAGAAATTCGTAGATAACTGCAAATGCGAAAAACTGCTTGCGCGCTACAACAAAAGCGGCTGCCATTTTTTTAAATGGACACAATAAAAATGAAATAAAATTAGTTCTGAACTACCAAAACACGAGGCAATGCACAAACTAAATATTAATTGTTTTTAAGATGGTGAGACAACCAATTTCCTTTTTTCTGGACCACTTGGCATGGATTGACCCACAGGATTGAGTTAATTTAGGATACGCTGATGCCCGGTAAATTTAAGCAGACAAATTATAATTTTTTATGCAATTGACTTCTAGAAATAGTAGAATACCCTAGCGAGGCAGTCCAGCTAAAGATCTAATACTTTCCCGGTGAATAGAATTAAGAAAGGCTTCTCGGGTTTCCACCTGGGATTCTCGTAAAGTGACGTTTCGACAGCTAGCACTGTCATCCTTCAGGCTGAAAATTTTACCGTAGATTACCCTAGTGGAAACCCGAAAAGCTTTTTTAGTTCAGTTAGAATTTATATGAAACGAGTTATCTATAATTAAGCCTATACACTTCAAAACTTATTTGTATCAGTGTTAATTACGTATTTAATTCATGTGCACAAGAAATTAAATTCTTATTCATAGATCTCCAATTTCGCGTAGAAAGGCCCTGACAAGTTACAGAAGCTGGTGTTCTTAATTTTTCTTACTTTGAAGCTTTCGGCCTTCAGATGGTAATCACTATCTTCACTGTTCTAATGGTCTTAAAGACTCTTACACACTAAATGAACTTTAAAAATCCCGTGCTGTTCTGGATATGTACATCGTTAAATTGATAATATAGCATGTTGAAAAAAAGCCTGTTAACAACTACTTAGTTGTACTTTGTACGGAACAACTTTAAAGAACGTTTAGGAAGAGTCTTAATAAAACGTGAAGATATGGATGAACCTTTTTTACCCACAGCACTCTGTATGAAGAATATACCTGACGAAGCAGGTTTAAATATAATCGAAATGGTTTCTCTAAGAGAAGTGAATAAGTTGAAACGTGTTTACATTTTTTGTTAGATTCATTTGATAAGTTTTAACTGTTAAAAGTGTGGATCAATTGCAAAACAAATTTCTTGGTCATTTTTGTTTATTTCAAAAGTATATCATTCATTTGTTTATATATTTTATTATCTTACTTTTCCCGGGATGTGTCTCATTCGCAGAAAATTAAATACATGCAAATGGTGTGGCCAACTGTAGGCCGAAAGTTTCCACGTAAAATAAATATAAGTGTACTAGTAGCTGTTTTAAGCTTTTTTTAAAATGTCAATATCTAACCACCAACTGGCAGAGCACCTAATGAAATTTAATGTTAAAGAATTACGGGAAGCATTGTGATAATGCCCAGTGAAGCTATGCTTGACTCTGCTAAAGCACAATAAAAGTGTCAATTGTGGACAACAGTTTATTTTTTGTTGGAATGTATATGAACCTACATAACCATCAGTCTTACGAAATATAATTGAAACTTCCAGAGCACTTGGCCAACGTGACAACATTCTTCGCGGGACGTGCCGTCCCATGTAAAACGTCACGTCCGGGAAAACATCGGGACGTCCTAAATTTAAGACTGCTACTCAGTGTATTACTATACCGTAGTCACACGTAGTATGTGCAGTTATTTGCCGTAGGTGTTGCGGAAAATTAAGTCAGCACGAGATGGCCGACGCGTTACGTCATTCATTCAAGTGCAGGGTTGCCGAAAATAGTGGCTAAGAGAGGCATTCCCGAGGTGTCTGCCCCCTGGCAAAGAGCCCGACCCCAAGACTTACAAATCTCTTGCAAACCACAGAGCCATTCATCACAGGCGTGCTCTACTATTAACGACACTGGCAAACGTGCGAAAAGGTACTTCGTATGCGCTTGTTTCATTGCACTTTTTTCATGTGCACATTTTACTACATTTTTAAATAAGATGCTAAAAGCCATGCATGGGGGCATGGAAGCCGAGCAGGTTCGTGTATAAAAGGCAGTTCACTCTCTTACAAACCTATTTATTCGCTATCGCCGTGCTTGGTCATTGATAATTTTTTTACACACCCATTGTATAAGTTTCTCACCTAACAGTTTCTTCAGCACAATTAAATGTTACATTACAAAGTTTCGCCAAATAATATTTAAAACCAACAAATTAAAATATGCTCTCAAGACTAGTTTGTTGCTAGTCGTTTTCGCTCAAATGGCTAAAGTCAGAATTTGGTACTTACTTCGTTACAATTACTAACCGTTTGATATTAAATTTGAAATAATTTGCTTTAAATATTTTATTATTTCTCGTAAAGAAAATTAGAAAGGTTCAATAATTTCATTATTTAAAAAAATGCTTTTACTTAAATTTTGTAAATCGATTTATATCATCTTGCCTTGCCTTTAAAAGAAATTGAACCGGTTTGTTGATATGGAAAAGAGAATGACAAAGTTTTCTACGAGAAAATAGTTTTGGAAAGCATTAAATATGTCCGATACTTATTTCCATTGTTCAAGGAACAATAGAACGTTTATTCAAGATAATTTTATAGATACTAACATAAAATCGGAAGTGTCCCGACTTCATCGTAAATAGAAATCCAGTGCTAAGGAGTTCAGAGATGCCAGTTTTGTAAAACTGTGAATGGAAGCGTGTTAAGGAAGCTGACCGAGAACGTGTATACATAGACGTTATGTTTATAAAATCGGCCGCAATGCCTCTAGAGTTGAGTAAGTGTGGACTTGTGCAAGTCTGTAAGCTAACAGTTGCCCTTAGAGAGCTGCCAAAACTTCGCATCTCAACAAAGCAGAACACATGGCAGTATTTAGCCACACTGTGCGTGGGAAGTCGCGGAGCACATCCTTTTTAACAAATGCTGCTTTATGACTAGAAAGTATTTTCAGTTCCCTGTGAACTCTTAGAAAAGACGAACATTTAAAATGAACCCAGATGTAGAAGGCCCTTTCGACGAGTTCTATACATTGGTTTTATAGGACCGTACGCAATTTCTAGTTATGTTTTTTCTCATGAAGTTACTAGAGCACAAACGAGAGTTCATACAGATTTATATCGTATCAGACATTTACTTATCGGGATGTAAAATTATTTCCTGTAATCAAATGCGAAACTCAAATCAATAGAACAGCGAAATCGTTAGTATCTAGACTCGTACCTAAAGGGGGCATCCCTCTTAATTCGTTCATATAGAGCACGGAAACTGGAAATTTATTTCATGTAACTTAGACGCAACGATTGATGTAACATTTCGCGACAGAGAGGTGGATATCAATTTATCTCAAATTTAAGAATCATATTTTACGACAATCTGATTTAAGTCGAGGATCAATTGAGATTTTACCTTTTGATGTCACTTGTAAAATTACGATGTTAATTTAAAAATCAGATTATTCAATGTCTAATGGTCGAAACGGTTTGAATACAAAATCACTAACAGCAGTATCCACCACTAGAAAAGTAACGTCTGTTTAGTGCAGGCCACGGAGCTGAGAAGTTAAGGCAAAACGTGAAGGGAATTTTAACCATTCGAGGTATTCTACTATAGAGCCAAACGTATTTCACGGATACAGATTTCAGAGTCCCACGTGATGGAATTCCTTCCTATAAATAAAAGACGTGTCCTCAACTAGAGTGCCACTGCCTGAAAAATTCGAAAGATGTTGAGAGTTCGTTTACGAGAAGCTGAATCCATTCCCGATGTGAGATTTATCGAATATTTTGACAGTAAGAGCTGAGAAATCACAACTTTAGTAAAGGAAGTAGAGTGCCCGATTTCAAGTAGAATTACTTGATAACATAAGAAACAGTCGACAGTGACAATTTATTTTGTGGAACGTGACAGTAACATATGAAAGTCGAATCGAAAGACCACTCACCAAGAGACTCATGTCGACTTCACGGTCGTTTGCGTCCTGCATAGTCCTCTGTCCCTAGAACACTGGCCGTTCTGGAGGACTGCAGCACTCTAAAGAAAAGCCCCCCCCCCCTTTATACCATCCCCTCCCCCGTTACCATCCGAGCCAACACAACTTATGCAATACTCTGTTCTGTCTCAGTCATCATATCCACAATATGGGAGCCAATTACGGTTTGCTCAACAACACAAACGATTTTAGAACTGCCGTTGAGGGTGGCTAATTGCGATCAAAACGTCATAGGTTACATGTGACACGTTTTTCCTGCCACCTTCCTCCTAAACTGTAGGGGTTATAATAACCGCCTGTGAAATTTATGGGTCCCGGGTTTAAATTCCGTAGGTGTCGTTTTATGGAAACGCGTCTATTCTCTTTATAAAATTATATAATACTTATAACCATCGACTAAGTTAGATTTCAGCTACAAAAAATAAACGATGCAAAAAATATTACAGGTAATATCTAGCTATTTCACTGTCAGGCAAAATAAGTAGAGATATACGATGCATCTAATTAATTCCTGCTAATTTTACAACTCGGAAACCTGTATTTAACCTACTTTCGTGCACGACAACAACAACTCTGCTATGTGGTCAACAGATAATTATAGTGATAGTATTACACACCAAAAATTTTATTTTTCATAATTTCATTCCATATGCCAGTATTTTAGATCCTGCATCTTTTGACGTCTAACAATAAATTGCGCCTAACTCATTCTTTAAAGATAATAATTTTAATATGACTGATTTTTAAATTTAATATTCAAGTATTATAACCCCACTCGTTAAAAAAATTCTCTCTAAATAATTTAAAACTAAATTACTTTTTTAAAATTTGAAACCAAGGATAATTTTGTCATAGTAATCTACAAAACAAAATAGTACTGCTTTAAAAAAAGAAGCTATTCATGTTTTACAATATCCTACATATATATAAAATCTGTCAAATTTAATTTTTTTAATCAAATTAAAGGCTTATATTATTATAATACAGGGTGAGTCAAAAGGCACAGCACAGCCTGTTATTTCAAAAACTCTGTAGGAATTGGGAAACCTACATATAACGGTTAAGTAAGGATGAGGTGATGTATCTTTTACGGTATGTACCAACATGGGCGCCATCTTTAAATCAATCATCTTGAATCGAAGTCAATTTTTTAAATGGAAAACGGATCGTTTGATATATCAAATAACATCAGAATATTATGGTAAGTTCATTCCCGTAAACAGATTTTACGTGGCGCCCTTCTTCTCAAAGATGGACCACCTCACCCAAACCAAACTGGAATTTTCATATTGTCCAATTCCTGCAGAGTTTTTGAAATAAAAGCGTATACTGCGACTTTTCACTCATCCTTAATTTACATACCTTCAATTTATCTATAGTATTAGGTCTCAACGTGGAACGTCACCAATTTTCTCTCCGTGTATCGGTTCTAAAAGTAATACGTGTCTATCCTACGGAAAGTCCTGTAGGAATATTTGACTATGCACCTAGGGCCCAGAAAAACATCGAGCATATCTTGTCTCGCGTTCAAAATATCTTAAAAATCAAGATCGTCAATTTCAAATATAATGAATCAATAATCTGACATTATCATCAATTTTTGTTGTTGTGGTAATCAGTCCTAAGACTGGTCAGATGCAACCCTCCATGATAACCTATCCTTCGCAAGCCTTTTCATATATATATATAGCTATCACATCCTACATCCTCCCAAATATGCTTATATTAGCCGTAAGTATATACCTCTTTTTTACCAAAGCCTTCCATGCCTGTGCTATCCTACTCTTTGTCTACTATACTTCAACCATCCCTATTTACTATGCTGCCCAAGTAACAGAATTCCTTAACTTCCTTCAAAATATCCCTTCCCAATCTAACACCCTATATTGTTCCATTATTTCCCATCCAACACTTCATACCTTGGTTTTCCCTCTATTAATCCTCATGTTGTAATCTTTCTCCAAGATAACGTTCATGCCATTTATTCTGGTTTCCAAGTTTTCTTCTGACTCCCCTAATCCTTACTACAATATCATCGGCAAAGCGTAGGGTTTTTATTTCTTCTTGCAATTTGATTCCCTTTCCATATTCATTTTTAACTTTCTTCATGGCCTGTTCTATATATGTTAAAGAGCATGGACGACAGCCTGCGTCTTACGCCTTTCTTAATTTCTGCTTTCTTTTCTTGTCCATCAGCTCTAATCACTGCTGACTGCCTTCTATAGAGGTTATGGATAACTCTTCTTTATCGATATTTTAATACTGTTATGGTCAATTGTTTGTTCCAGTTAACATTATCAAACACTTTTTCTAAATCTACAACTGCCATGAACGTAGGTATAATTTTTCTGATCCTGTCTTCTAAAACTAGATGCAAGGTCAATATTGCTTCTCTTGTCCCTACATTTGACGTTTTATCCCTTGTATACTAGTTTCGTAAATGTTTTGCACGTATGGGTATGTTATCAATTAAAAATAAATAATCCAGCCAATTTGACAGGAAATAAAATTATTATTTATTTAAGATCCTTAGAGTCTTTAGTCCAGATTTGTGGATTTCCTCAGATAACTAAACAAAAATTTCAAAAAACAATTAAAAATTTGAATACAGAACATTTTGTAAAATATAAAAAGTATAGCTTTCAATTAAATTATAATAATAAGACAGACATGCATTACAAATGGATAAACCTATATACACAAGTTGATAATTTTGCGTCGTGTACTTCGTCGATACACAGTTACTGGCGAAATGCTATTTAAAAACGTGTAATTAATGTAGTTCCTTAATTTTCAACAATGGAAAATGAAATAATACAGGAATTCAATTAATGTAGCAAGAGCGTATCGAAAATATTGTTTAAAATAGATGTCATTATTTACGTTACAAATAGGAATGAATTTCTGAAGAATTTCCGCACTGCGGATGTGGACAGGGGTTGAAAATTTAAAACACTTATTAACTGCCAATATTTTGGTCGAATTAATATATTTCACGGTCAATGAGATTGGTAGTGTTCTTCCCGATGCTATTCCTGTATTATCTCGACCCCAATTTGGCAGGAGAAGTTGGTGAAGGGGTGTTACATAAAATTAACACTAAAACACATGACCGATGATGAGTTAGGGGTTATGAAAGTCGCTAATTTTATTTCTGACATTTAACACGCAGGTTAAGTTTTAATTCAACCCATAAGAGGGGTGGAAGGTGGCAAAACAAAGTTCCACATACAATAGTAAGAGAGTAGAATCCTATCCACCAAATTTTGTACGCGGGTGTCTTATAACCCGTAACGAAAGATTGAAGGGGTAATAAACCACTCCCACCCTTAAGGCGGGCTTGGATGATAGTGGAAATACAAAAACATGAATATACGGCCGAGATTTGCGTGGAACAACTATTATTCTGTTTAAATGAGATTGATGTCCCGAAGTTGTTGGTGTTTCATTTAAACCCCATTCAACATGCGATGGGAGGGCCATTAAGTGGAGGATATAAAAATAACGCGAGAACAACGAAGATTTGTGTCGAATACGGAGGGGTTAAGGAAGCCGCTGAACTTAAATCTGACATTCAACATGCTGGTTCAGCGGAAGGGGGATACATTTAAACATGTAGAACAGTTTATGCTAAACAAATGTTACTGAAGATCGGAAAACAATCCATTTTTGGGTAAAACACTCCTAGTACGTAAACGGGTGGGCCTGAAAAATACATTCTACAACGGTTGTCTAAATTTTCTGTTGTTCACGCCAAACAGTTCTTTTCGAACAATGCAAACTTTTAATTTTGAGCAGTCATTAATAACTTTCATTTGAAAAGTAAAACGTCTAAATCATAGCTCTGATGGGTAAAACTCTTCGCTCATCTTCCGCTGCGTTTAATGGCGTTTATAATTTCGCGGGTGAAGCAAAGGATGAGCATAGTTCGGATCTTACTCTGGACGTGCGACGTGAGAAACGATCAGCAAAATGCGATGTGTTGTCGAGTAACCGACGAATAATATTACAATAATTTGTCACGGCACGGAAAATTCCATGGGTCTGTTTTCAATTTTGTCTGAAAAATTATTTCTAAACGAAAGATTAGAGTCTAACTGGATGTAACGGAATACGTGCAGACTAGTCTTCGACTGGTTAGAGGAATATCGTCTCAATCCAGTCTAGTTTCTGTTGACGAAACATGACCAACCACTTCATTCCTGAGACAAAATAACAATCGAAACAGAGGTTCTCTGCTGTTGAGCCGGCGTTTTTTTTGGGGGGAGGGGGGTGCTCCTATTTAGAAAGGAGGAGTATTAAATGGAGACATTTATGATGTCGTTAATGTATCGTTTGAACCAAAAAATAAATCATATCAACAGTTGCCTGAAGAAAAAGTGTTTTACCATCAAGACAATGCAAGAGTACCCTCGCCTATAATTTTAATGCCGAAAATATTTTAATTTAAAGCCGAACTGTTGCCCCACCCATCCTATGATCCAGATTTGGCCATCAACGACTTTTTTCTACTTTCCAATCCGAAAAGATTTATCATTTTTAGTAAATTGTTACGTTACTCGTATATTTGGGACGGACGCTAATTTTTGTCCAATCCGTTTGTTACTGTCAAATCTTTAGGACTTCGTGTCAGCATATGGCTTTGTCATTAAGATTATGAACTTAGGAAATGGCAGCCGCGTCAATATGCCTAAAATGACGCCAAAAATAACATGTTCATCTAAAATTAGACAGCCAAAAGTAGCAAAGCTAGTAGGTTAAATAAACGAAACAATAAATCTTTCAATAATTCATTACAGCTGTTCTTATATATACACAAGTTTCTTAGAAATAAAAATATATTTGCGCTTGTGAACAAAATTAAGAAATAATTGTATAGGTAATAATATCTTTAAAATAACGAAACTTTCTTCAATTAACTAATTATCTGTGTGTTAAGTAATCAAAATGGAAGTGATTCAATGATTCATTTAATTGAGAGCTTTTAAGGTGTGTTATATAATCACCACAATTGTGCTACTCATTTCTTAAATATAGTTCAGACTAATTCTCTGGAATTACTTAAAATATAATGTTATAAATAATCTATATTGCATAAATACTAATAATAAAATCATATTTTTTTCATATCAGTTACGTGATCATATTGGATACTTACTTCATGTATGTTATGACGAACATTATGTAATATTAAAATCGGGAGATGGTGTGGAAGTTTCTTTAATGTTAGTAATTCGTAATATCCATAAATAGTATCCAGCATCAAGTGCTATTAAATTTATTTTGGTAAAAGAATGCACGCCATTCCTTTAACGCACCTAACAGCGCTCGAGAAAGAGATGGTGGTCAAAAGTGGTGTCTACACTTATGTAATGAACACTATTTATTCGTATTATTAAAATAATTTTTATTTTATGTAATAGTCATATAATATGTAATAATAATAATAAACTCAATTTATCGGACTCGTGCTCCACTACCCACCTTTATTCATCTTACTATAGACGAAAACGTCTTCTCTTTTAAAAAAATGTGTGAATTTATGGGGGTGGAGGGGGGGTGAAGGGATGAAAACAATAATATCCAGTTTGGTATCGAATCCAGTGTTATGCTACTCGCCAAGTTTGATTCTGGCACTTAACATGCGATTTAAGTAGTAGTTCATCCCCTAACAAGAGCATGGAGGGAGTGAAACAAACTTCCACGAACTATCTTTAAAGGTAGAACAATTGCGATAAAATTTTGTTCGCATGTTCCTAGCGACGCATAAAAACACTGTGATGATAAGACACGGCAGAAGTGGAGGGGCGGAAGTGTATAAATATTCATATGAGTCGAATAAATATTTTTTGTAGTCAGTTTCTCATTACACTATTTGTATATAAGTTCAACCCCATTCAGCATAAAAGAGAGTAGGGGTGAACGGACCTCATAAAAATAACATAAGAATCGAGTTAGGTGTGGCAATCGGTGTAATGTGAGTCACAGAGTACTTCTGATATTTATCGAGATTGGTTTCGTTCAGTTCAATTCTGACAGTGAGCCTATCACATTCAACATGCAACTTAAATCATATTTCAGCCTTGGGTGGGGATTGAGGTGGCTTAGCATGAAGTCAATGAAACGTAATTAACTATAATTTTGTTATGGAATTCATGGAGTTTAGTTCCAGCTTTAAAAATTCTACTTAAGCTGAATTTCAGCTATTAGTATGGAGTGAAATAAGTTCTCCTTACAATTAGAACAACTTGGAATGGTCCATTTGAGCACTGGATGAGTAAAAACATCCCCCATCACCTACAGGAATGTGTGTACGGTGTATCTTTTATTCCCGTAGGGTGCGGGAACTAAATATTGCACTCTTAAAATACCGTGCATAATTTTGCCTTTCTTGAAGATCCGTGAGTGTTTCTTACTGTTCTAGGTTACCGGAAATAATTTTGACTGTATTAAGGTACTGGTAGTTTTTATATTTTTTTATTATACCCGGACCAATTCTGCTTTTATGAAATGTTCCGACTACTTTTTACTCAATGATCGTACTAAGAATATTTTAACACCGTTATAGCACCGAGATAAGGGCGATTTATTTGACTCTGATGATATCGGGATTATGTGCGCCCTTATTAACGTTATGCAGAATTAAACGAACAGACTAAATTACAGCGCTTAAAGAAGTTAACAGTAGATTTCTTGACTCGATTATGATATATCTAACAGGTTGTGATGAGATTTGCATTATATTGTTAGACCAGCGGGCGCAAACATGTAAAATTTCATGTATTGTTGCTCTCGATTCCGGTTTAATCAATAATTGGCCAAGAATTAAATACTTTACCGGACTAATATAAATACCCGGGAAACGCCGAGTACCCAACTATTTATAAAATAAACACCACTTTTCACATTTAATCGCTCGTTCTCTGATCTGCTGAGCTGACTGACTTTGCGGCTGGACTGTTCGAGTCGGAAGTGTAATGAAACATAGAATGTATTTAGGTTTTACGAGTCATGCATTAAAAAAGTAATCGTGTTAAATGTTTAGTATATATCTATTTCATACGGCGTACTACAGATATGTGAGTCGCAAGTCACTTTTATCACTGTCATGGTCTTCAGTTTTCTGGTTTGTTTTGCCTAGAGTAGTTGTTTATAATAAATTGAGTAGACAAAGTTGGGGTCCAGTCCTGCCGTTATCCAATACTTTTTCAATTCGGTCTACGCATTCGTAATGAATCCCAACTCTGCAGCATTTCCCTTAATATCGAAGGGGGTTTCTGAGGGCTTATTCAAGCAAACTAGCTGATACAGGTCAGTTCTTTTTAGATTATTTAAGAAAGGAAATACTGGCTTATGTAACAATTCCATCATGTCAGATTTACACGATAAAGAAGTTCGTTGCCATCTGTTTTACCTTGGGGTGTTATGGTGCTCTGTCAATTATTATTGTGGTACCAGAGGAAGAATTTGAATTAATTTGCTGAAAATCCACTTTGCAAACACAGGATTGTGCATGTCTTCGCTTTGATCTCCTTTCTCTTTCGATTGAAATACACTGGAAAATCCTCCATGGAAAATTATAAGGGGTTTTCCTTTTTCTAACAGGTAAGCCATGGTGTAATATACTCTTCTATTTTAATAAATAAATAGGAATTTTTTAAATAAAACAATCTGTTTTAAAATAAATTACTGAGTACAGCAAATTTATTGGCTTTAAAAAAAGCAAGAAAGAGTTTTAATAAATTTTAATTTGTGAAGTTAAACAATCTAAATTGGGTGATTGGGTTGAATTTAAAATATTTCCGCGGCTTTACACAATCTTATGTGAATCCGTTTCATCAGAGACCTAAGTGAAAATTTGAAGTGCAAAATGTTTTAAAGGGGGTTGGAATCACTTACTCTTGTATCTCTTACTATTGATGTATTCCACGGGCTTGAACATGCGGCTAGCTGGTTAGAAGCAGGGTGACGGCGATATATATATATATTTAAGCAGCGGTGTCGCCGCAACTCAGGTAGATCTGCCTGGCCTCTGACTACGAAAATTTCCAAGTCCTATTTCTACATCAGACTGTCGTGGATTAGTTGGCTCGTCTGGTCAGTTCCGCGATACTTTTCCAAGTCTCGTTCTTTGAAACTTCCAAATATTCCTCCCCGCTAATACAGACTTTTGAAATACAACTATGCCCCCATTTTAGGCCTAATCACCGGCGCGCTTATATTTCAGTCCGCGACAATGACCGACGTAACTTATGGGTTCATCCCTAATTGCAACCCCTGTCAACAAAAATCGAGCTCTTCTCGTAGACGCCACGACGATGTGCGGGCCCTCACATTGTTTAGAGCTGACAGTATTAAAGTGCGCATGAAATTAATGGCATCCGCGTCAGCTAAAGTCCGCCAGAACACCCAAGAATACACTTCATTACAGTGCATACAGCTGAGTCGTCTGTCCATTGCTTTCCTTTACTTTTATTCTGGTTGACGGTGGCAGGTGACTCGCCAAAGGAGCGGATTGTTGTGTTAATGCATTGTAGGAAGGGACGCAAAGAACGGAAAGGCACGCGGAGTGGCGATTCACGTGGAATTTTCTGGAAGGTAAGGTTTTGGAAAGCACGAGTGCCTACAAATATCCAGTAAGATAGTAGAATACTGATTGGTGGATTTTTCAGTTCGTTCGGGACTACGAAGAGAGCAGAAAAGACTCTGGGGAGAACGTGGTCGGAGGGTGAGGAGTATGGACCTTTGAACGTTGCGATAGCAATCCGCACGTGGCGGAAACGTGTAGCAAGACGAAGACGACTGCAGAGGTAATTAAGCAAATCCAGATTTCTGAAGTCTTCTGGCCGGAGCAACGACGTGTGCGGACGGATGACCTGCAAACAAGCTGTTATACAAACCAAACCACCCAAAAACGGTAACTATAGTAAAGAGAGTGAAAACTTTGTGCAATGTGACCAATAGGCATTTCAACAACGACAGCTTTTCTGTCCACAATGAACTATAAACTTTAATGTATTAAATCCATACAGTGAAATCACAGTTTAAGTGCTATAAGCTTTGCATTGGTGAAATTTTTCATGCAAAAGTGACAGTTTCTGTAGACTTTGAACTAATATTTTTGGTATCATTTCAGCCACGAGGTTTTAAGCTGATCACGTGGTAGTAGCCGGCGGTCTTACTGGCATATGGAAAGCTCAGATTGCAGGGATTTTTGTTGGGGTCGTTAAGAAATTTTCATTCACTTACGTAAATACTTGCTTATTTTAAATGTTTGATCATAAAGCCTACTAGTCAACCAGCTAAATTTAATTGCTACGATTCATTCTCGATAGCACTCAGATGGTTCCCTGAGATGGAATCTCAAGTTTCAGAAAATTTTATGTATATAGGTTTTCTTTGTGTAATTGTTTGTTTGCCTTTCCTTACGTATTGTGTTGTGATTACAATATAAGCACAAGAAGTTCTGTTTTGTTGTATCAGAATGGGATTATAATAAATAAATTTTTATATTTGTTTGAAATTGTTTCTCTTTTTTGTGCATTCAACCCCACACGTTTACAGCTTTAATACAATATATATATATTTAATATTTTAAAGCAAAATCTAAAAATCTAAATATAAGAGAAAATATGCTGGGATTACGGCACATTACAAAGAAGAAACACTGTAGAAGTAAGAAAGATTGAATGATCAATCCAAGAAGATGATAAACTGAAAATATTTAAAGGTACACCTTAAAATATTTAGACAAACATGATTATTTGAGTGTAGGCATTCCTCAACTGTAAACAGAATTACTGAGGATGTTACTACACATTCTAACAAGCCAAGCGACAATATGACATCTGCTGTGTGTAATGTGTTTATCATTTATGTTTATACTCATTAGTTATACTCTAGATATATAATAATAAGGCTACACTTCAAAGTCTAAAGGCAGACTTGATCAGTAAAGACGGATTTAGCCCGGTCTTATCTCAGTATAAGAATTTCAAGAGGACTCTCGAAACATGTTAGCTATTTTAAATACAAACGATTTCTCTGGTTGATGTATTATTATTTATAGGGAGCATTTGCACAATAATCAACCATATTACAGGTATGAAGTTTTACTTGGCGTTTTGAAGCTAAATGAAGAAACATTTGTCTAGTAGTAGACTTCGTCGATTTCCAAGTCCTGGACGGTCTGGAATACACACATCTTTTCTACATATAGCAATTGAGCAATTATACAGATTTGTGAGCTTAAGAAAACAAATTTTGTTTGTTTTATCTATTATTATTACTTGACCACAAGGACCCAGTGTTGAGAGTTCGGAAATATAGTGGTTAGAACATTGTTGTTAGTCAAATCATCGCCCAAGAGATAATGAAGATATAGTTAACAACTTTCAACGAGACTGATATTACAATGATGTAACTGACAAAGCAAGACAAGAAAGTTTTAAAGCAGAGAGGTCGGAGAATGCGGAATTAGATTCCTGCTCTGCAGAAATATTTACGGCTTTTCCGAATCTCGCTTATCTGTTTAAAGATAAGATAATGAACTGCAGTGAACGTTTTGTTGTTGTTGTGGTATTCAGTCCTAAGACTGATCTGATGCAACCATACAAGCTAACCTATTTTGCGCAAGCCTTTTCATTACGTCATAACTAGCACAACCCACATCGTCCCTAATCCGCTTAGAGTATTCCACCCTTGCCCTTCCTCTTTTGTTCTTACTCCAAACACTTCCCTCCAATGCTAATTTTACAAGACCCTCGTTTCATAAAACGTGGTCTATAAATCTATTCCTTCTCTTGGTCAACGTGCTCAATATTGTTAGCTCTTCCCCTATGCTGTTTAGAACTCCCTCGTTAGTGATTCTATCCACCCATCTGATTTTCAGCATTCTCCTATAGCACCACATTTCAAAGGCTTCTATTCTTTTCCTTTCCGCAACTCCTATCGTCCACGTTTGGCACCCATATAACGCCACGCTCCATATGAACATTTTAGCATCAATTTCCTAATATTCACACTTATATTCCCCGTACGTAAATCTCTCTTTTTCGGCAAAGCCTTCCTTGCCTGTCCTATCCTACTCTTTATGTCTACTATACTTCTACCATCCCTAGTTATTACGCTTCCCAAGTAGCAGAATTCCTTAACTTCCGTCAAAATATCCCTTCCCAATCTAACACCCTTTTTTATTCCACTGTTTCCCATATTACACTCCATTACCTTCTTTTTCCCTCTAATAATTCTCATATTAAACTCTTTCTCCAGGACTCCGTTCATGCCATTTATTATGGTTTCCAAGTCTTCTGATTCCCCTAATGCTACATATTGTCGGCATAGCGTAAGGTTTTTATTTGTTCTTGCATTATGATTCATTTTCCATATTCCGTTTTATCTTTCTTCATCGTCTGTTCTATACATAAATTAAAAAGCATGGGCGACAGACTGCATCCTTGTTTAATTCCTTTCTTGATTACAGCTTTATTTTCTTGATCTTCAATTCTAATTACAGCTGACTGACTTCTGTAGAAGTTATGTATAAGTCTCCTTTCTCGATATTTTAATCCAGTGCTTCAAAATACTTAATAGTGTGTTCCAGTTCACGTTATTAAACGCTTTTTCTAAATCTACAAATGCCATAAACGTAGGCCGGTTTTTTCTTATCCTGTCCTCTAAAATTAGTCACAAAGTCAATATTGCTTCTCTTGTACCTACATTCTTCCTAAAACCAAATTGATCGTCTCCTAACTCGCATTCTATTTGACGTTCCATTCTCCTATATACTATTTTAGTTAATATTTTGCATGGGATACTAAACTAATTGTCCTGTTCTGTTCGCTTCTAACAACACCAGTTTTCTTCGGTATGGGTATAATTATATTCTTACTAAAATCTTCTGGGATTCTTCCTCTTTCGTAGATTTCACAAACTGTCCTAAAAAGGTATGATTTTGCTTCTTCGCCCAATAATCTTATCAATCCCTGGCGCTTTACAATTGCTCAGGTGTGTCAGCGACCTATCTCAAAATTTTGTTCCTCAACTCTTCATCATCCACCTCCCAATCTTTTCCCATTATGGACTGATCTAGATTTCCACCATGATACAGCTTTTCTATATATTTCTTCCGTCTTTCTGCTTTTTCTTTTTTATCCATAATAGACATCCCATCTACTCTCCTAATGTTCTCGTTAATATTTTTCCTCTCTCCGAATGTTTCTTTGATTTTCGTATAAGCTGCGTCTAGTTTCCCTTTCGCCATGAAACCTTCAACCGCTTTGCATTTCTCTTGTAGCCAAGCCTCTAACATTTGGCCCGGAGATGGATTTTTACAGAAAATCGTTACTGTAGATGAAGCTTGAGTTAATCATCACGAACCGGAAAATAAGGCTGTGAGCATGGTTTGGAATCACCAATCATCGCTAGACGTCAAGGTCAACTATAAGGTGGTAAGATTATGTTAACCCAATTCTGGGACATGGAAGGTGTAGTAGCCATTCATTTCACCCCAAGACGCGATACTGTGAACAGTGAGAACTATTGTTATGTGTTGCGAACTAAAGTGAATCTTGAAATAAGATCCAAACTGCGAAAAGGTGTCATCCTGCAGCAAGATAACGCTCGGCCACATTCTGCCAAACGGACGGCCGACACCCGCCATACAGTCAAGACCTGGCTACAAGCAATTTTCACATTGTTGGACCATTAAAGGAAGCACTAAGAGGAAGAAGATTTTCAAGTGATGATGAAATCATTGATACGGTGCAAAATTGGTTGTAGAAGCAGAATCCTACAGAATCTAAAACCTTGTGGCGTACTTTCTAATTGTTTGGCGCCAGAGTGGATGTCCTTTTAGCCAATTTGTATTAGGGAGGGGAGTAAAAATTTATTATTAACAAATTTTGGCGGACAGATCCTACTCAATATATTTGTTATGCCACTGGCTACTCAGCTATGAAATCCAAAACCTCGGGTTGACCGTGGGATAAATTTGGTCGGAAAAATGACGAATTTACGTTGTCTGCGTAGTCATGAGAATGTTAAGGACTACCATGAGTGGAACTTATCTGGTATTTTCCCCTTTGCGATGTCGTGTAGTCACCTTTTCTGGACCCTGGCGGCTTCTGTCGTTTGCCATCGAATGATGGCGACTGCTATCTGTAGTATCTTCTTCAATGCCAGCGACTCCATCCAGTAGTTTCATCGAGTGTCGCCTTCCGAATTTTTCCCTCGACTGTCCTCTTACGAATTTTGCCCTCGACTGTCTCCTTACGAATTTTGCCCTCGACTGCTTCTATCTCCGCTATCATGCCCTTTAAATAGTTTTGGGCAGTCGCGCTTCTTAACGGCACAAAAACTCCAAAACTTTCCCTCGCCAGGGCATTTCCATCAGGGGTAAGTGTCACAGTATGAACATTCGTCACCTTCGTGCGTCCGAAGATTCTGAAGAGGCCCGGCAGGCGCCATAGGGGGTCCGCTGCTCCTTTACTCTTTCACTGGCGATTCTGCAGGCCTGTCACTCATTTCCTCCAGATGTTCAACCCCGGGGGTCTGGACGTTCCTTACATTCCACATGGTAGTACCCAACAACTCATCATTACTCACGCGATTCACTGTCTAAATCGCAGTTCAAACTAATTGCGCCTATACTTAATAACGCGCTACAACCTTGTGAAACGTTGGGAAAAGTGTATTGAAGTCCAGGGAGGTTGTGTAAAAAAATAAGATATGCTTCACATTTTTATCATTAGAATTAATGCCCCTTTTCTCAAATGTACCTGTACTTTTTGACTTTCCTTCATATAATAAACATTTCATTGAACTACAAATCATTTTTATTAAATTAAGCAACAATTAGTATTACATATTCACGAAAGTTGCTAGTTTTCTTTTAATAATTGTCGCATCACATGCATTAATTTTTGAAAAATTCCGCCACTAGTATATAATGCACGAAACCAAACTTTTAAAAGGGAAATTTGAATATGTTAAGAAAATTTTTACGTTGATATGTTCTGAAAGCCTGACTTACCCTAGTATTTATTATTTCCTATCTACTATTCGTTATCCAGCTGTGTAGAAGAAAAATACATTTGTCTATCCAAAATATACATTATCATTGTTAAATAAAGTGTGTGGAATACTTAAACATTCAACATTAGTTCGCTAACCCAAGACATGATAACCATAGATTTCGTTAATTTTTAATTATGTAATTGCAAATATGAAATGTGGTGCTATAGGAGAATGCTGACAATCAGATGGGTGGATAGTATTACTAAGGAGGACGTTCTGAGCAGAATAGGGGAAGAGCGAAAAATATGGAGGACGTTGACCAAGAGAAGATTAATGGGCCACGTTTTCTTGTAAAATTAGAATTAGAGGGAAGTGTGTTGGGTTAGAACAGAAGAGGGAGGCCAAGGATGGCATCCGCTAAGCAGATCAGGGAGGATGTGGGATGTGGTATTTATGCTGAAATGCGCAAGATAGGTTACCATAGAGTGTTGCTTCAGACTAGTGATGACTTAGTGATGAATACAACAACAACAACTAGGAATAGTTTAGTTCAGTGATGGGAAAACTACGGCCCGCGGGCCAAATGCGGCCTACTCAAGTGTTCTATATTTTTGTAAAAGGAATAGTTCTCAGCTAGTAGCAAGTTTTGTATTGTATCGTATTTCACATCACTACAGGTGGGCATTTGCCCGGCGGCAGTATAATAAAATTAGAACATATTTAGTAAATTAAGTACAAAGATAAATTACAGAAAAAGAAAAATTAAAATTACAATTATAAAATATTTCCCTTCCCTTTTTTACAAATAAGTTCCTAACTTTTCACGGTTTGTAACTTATTTTTGAAATTATTTATTTTCTTAGGGAAAGTCTCCAGTACCCTTGCAGGCAAAGCATTCCAGTCCCTTATCGCTCCGTTAACGAAGGAATATTTGCCCTCATCCGTTTTCTGGTCCCTTTCCTTTATTTTGTAATTATGGTCATTTTTAGAGAAGAAATTTGGTATAGTCAGCCGCTCCCTTATTTCTGACCAGGCCGGTTAGTCTGTCTAAGCTTTGTACAGTGTCTAAGTCTAGTCCTTTTCCTCCTATCACCGAGTGGTTCCCATTTAGTTTGTAGTTGTAGCATACAATATTGCTCAAAGTAACAAAGCTCTGTTTGATGGAGATTTTGTTTGTTAAACACTACATGCTCAAAGTTTGCGATATTTTATATCCTGACAAAAGAGAAGATTTTGAAACAATAAGCTTATCTCGGGAAACAGTAAGAGATAAAAAAAATATTATCACAGTTGGAATCAAAGATTGACCGATTAAAATTCTGCTCAATTACTGTGATATAATGATACTACACAGTTGCTATTATTTGTAATGGATGTTGATGAAAACTTCTGTATTGCAGAGGAACTAGCATGCATGGAGTCGTTGAAGGGACCTGCAACAGGGGCGGATTTTCTTCATGAATTTATGATAGGAATTTCAATTTTGAAAGTACCTATAAATTGTCTATGTAATATAACAACAAATAGATCGAGAAATATTGGATTTGATGGGGTATTTAATGAAAAATATCGAGATAAAAATGTTATATTTCTACATTGATTCATGCACCAAGACGCAATTCTGCTTCGGATATGAAACCTGTGTTTGACGTTATTGTGAAGCTAATCTCCAGAGCTTGCTCAGACAATTTGATATATCTGATATGTACTACATGACGCAGCTGAAAGACGAAGCAGTGACATTATTCCTTGACAAAAAAAGTCTGTAGAGTATAAAATCCTGAAAGATACTACTGTAAATGGCATTCGGACATTACATTTTTTACGGATCTTTCCTGCCACAAAAACAAGTTGAATGTCAAAATGCAAGGCAAAATCGATTTAACTCGAACAATGGAACACCCGAGAAATACTTATAACAAAATTATATTGGATACTTGTCATAACATAATAATTTAAATTTAGGTAATAAATACTACGCAAGTAAAAGTTGCTGATCAATTGCCTTCCTTCTTCAATAATTCTGGTGACTCCAGTATAATGGAAAATAATGGGGAGAAATGAATTATGAATTTGTTAAAACATTTAAATCTGTAACTATTAGTAGCTACATGATAAATCAAAAAAATTGAGGAACACACGAAATTTGGTGTGTTGAACCACTATCACATTGTAAAAGAGTTATAGAATAAGTTCTAATGCAAATCGTTGTAAATTAAGCCCTTAATTTGAATGTATTGTTCTTTAGCATTGGCAGAAATAATTTCTTCTAATTATCTGTGGTTACTACTGTATGCTTGAGTGTAAAATTGAAAAAATAAATATATTTTTTAATATTTTAAACTAGAAGTTTTAAGCTTAACATGAGAAAATTTTCTTTTCATATCTCAGTCTTTTATTCATGAATAATTACACTAGACACATTATTGTTACGTGTTATCACAATTCAATTGGAAGATCCGATATGTTTAAATATAGACCTTTTATTAAGAATATTTTTCATGTTTTTTTGACATACTATCTTTTATAAATATTATTTGGCAACACCAGTTACGATAATTTCTTTAAAGTTAAAGTTACACAAAAAGGTAGGCATTAATAAAACCAATATATATGTTGATGTAATACGACAATAAACCCTCAGATACATGGATATTTTAGAAATATTAAAGAAGTTTTCTATATAATTGTAAATTGAAGTAATAATAAACTTCTGAGAAAGGAAATCGTACAAAAAAGAAACAAAAAATCTTGGCAGCGGTGGGATTCGAACCCACGCCCTTTCGGACTGGTGCCTAAAACCAGCGCCTTAGACCGCTCGGCCACGCTACCCGACAAGAGTGTGGGGGACTTCATATTAGTACACAAGTCGAAGGAGTGTCAAATACATGTACAAATCTTTGTGTTAATTTACATAAATTTTGCCACAAAGATGAATACATTCGTCATGTATCGTTCACAGGCTCTTCGTGTGTATTTAGGCCTAGCAGTTAATTCTAAATTTTCCTATCGAATCAAATGTCAGTAGTAAAAGACTAACACTGCTTATTTAGTCAAATTTAAATATAAATAACAATTGAAGATAATTTGAATTAAAATATAAGTCTGACTAAATTGGCTGTGTTCCTCACTTAGACAATAAAATAAGATAAGATGACGTAAACTACAAACATACATTCATTATGCGGCTAAATTTATATTATGACATTACTTACACAGTATATGCTCAACGTTTAAAATCATCTTGTTACACTGTTGTGTTATGTTGTCCATTAAACGTAATGGCCTATATTAAAGTATTATTACAAAATAAATACGATTATTGGTAGTCTTCGGTAGTGTGGGTGGAAGAATCCGAACTGAAGGTTGTTGGATAACGAAATGACATGTTGACGTTCTAGTGTTTTGCCAGCAACAGAAATTGTTAGTAACACTTCGTAGTCCAGAAAATGTAAAACGGTACTAGATTGATTGTATCCTCGTACAGTAATGGCAGTTATACTAGTTTAATTAAGCAATTTACAGACACTTTTTAGAATCCGATCACAATGTACTTTTAACAGATATGGACACGAGACTCAATTAAAAGCGTTGAAACTATATGGAAGAATATTCTGACAGATAAGTTGAACAACATTGTCGGAAACCCAGAGAGACAGAAATGGGGAAACTTGGTTAACTCAAGAGATGGAAAAGGAAGGAAACACAAAACGACCGTGTTGCAGAGGAAACTGAAAACGAATACGAAGGACAACTGAGTAAAGAAAAGTATTGCTCAGCAAAACGTGAGGTGTAAGAATTGATTTATCATCAACAGATGAATAAAAAATCTAATACAGGCAAATGATTCGAGAAGATCAGATTGGATTCAAGAAAGGAAGCAGAACCAAAGTTGCCAAACGAATGCTAAGTATTATTACAGACAGAGGACCTAGAAGTCACAAAAACAGTGGCGGTTGAGGTGTAAGTGCTACAAAATATAAATACAGTTAGGAAGAGTTTATTACAACTGTGTCTTCAGTGTCACTATCTTTCCCTAATGCATGACGAATGAGCACTGCACACTATTGCGTCCCCCCGTCCCCATTTTTGCCCGACAAGTTACTGTTCTCAACGAATGGGTTCGGTGAGCCACTGAGCACATTACACAACACCTAACATGCGTGGCTTGTTCCTAAAATAAACTATCTACACCAATAAATAAAATTGAAGTGTCTGTCTGTCTAGAAGTTTGTCTCGAACAGGCTCTGAAACGGCTCAATGGATTTCGATGAAAATTTGAGGGTTTAAAAACAGGGCATTTCACTTAAATATTCTTGCATGTTTCATTTCGATACATTGCATAAGATAATCATGTAATATAAATATTAGTATAAAATATTCTTCGGGAAATATTTCTTGGCATCCAAATATTGTTACGGGTTGCTTATTTATCCATTTACACTCCGAAACGGATTTCAGTGAATTTTTCAGGAATTGAAATAGGAATTTTAGCTTAAATTTTCGTGTATGATTCATTTCGATATTTTGCAGAGTTCAGAAGATATCAATATGAGTACTTATAAATCCATTGAATTGCCGCACGAAATCCGGCGTGAAAACCACCTGCGAGTTATAAGTCATATTAGGCTTTCCTATACCATTCATCGGACTTAATGCGTTATTATAGGCGTAATTTGGGCAGCATAAGAGGGGGTGGAGGGCGAGCATTTTCACTCCATTGTTGCAGGAGGATTCACGCTGTAACTTATCTAACGTTGGCAGAGAGTTAACTCCCTGAAAAATAACACACTTCTTTGGATCATCGATATAATATCTAGTAATTGCTCATTTTTAAAAGCTAAGCAAATAAAATAATTTATCCAAATAAATATAATTGAAGTTTCCGTCTGTCTGGAAGTTTATATCGAATTGGCTTCAAAACGTGTGAAAGCGGGACCTGTTCAAAACCAACTGCGAGTAATAAGGTTTGCCCTGAAGCGATCATAAATACTGTACTTTTTATATATTCAATGAATTCAACTGTACCTGTTGTTTCATTGTTTCGGTTTTAGAGAAAAATAAAAAGAACTATTTGCCCAAAACGAACGAAGTCGCATGCATAGCTTGTTTAAAATATGTACTATGAACAAATACTTTCGTGATAAAAATCTGAGTCAACTTAATCCTAAATTAATCTGCTTTTGAAAATTAGACACAGTTGGAAACTGTGTAGACGGAATTGTAAATGTGGCTTATTATGAGTCGGGCTATTTGCCTCCGAGTATTGGTACTGGTACTATTACAGCATTATAAGTATTTTACATAGCTATACTTGTGTGACCGGTTTCTATTTAGTGTTATGTAGCACATAACGCTAGAAAACTCACGAGTCGCCAGTAGTCGAATAGGAAGCTTTCTTGACTAGATAAAGGAGTTCGACAGGGCAAATTTCTTGTTGCACGAAATACTCAAGGAAATTGGACATGATCGGAAAAATAATTGAATTATCAAGCATTTGTATCTGGGACAATGGGTGAATGTCTGGATCACAAAAAAAAACCAACAATATGGAAATATAAAGAGGAGTTCGTGGACGCTGTTATATGTCATACATGCTATTCAACTATGAACTGAATAATAATAATAATAACCACAGAAACCTTGTAAGGATTTACAGATTTTGGAATACGAGGAAAGTCAATTAGCACAACAAAATATGCAGATGAGTTAGTATTGTTGGCGAAGAATAAAGCTCACTTCATGACATTGGACGAGTAGAAAGAACGGAAATAAATTTAAAAAAAATGAAGTTACAAAATATCATTCGGTTCAAGAACCTTGGATATTGGAAGTCTTTTGATGATTAATGTGTACAGCTCGAAGAAAAATTACATGTAGCAATGGTGAAGACAGTAACTGTCAAGTAAATTGAATAACCGGGTCAATTGCTATATCTGGAGCAGAGATTTGTGTGGAACAGTAACAATGTCGTTAATAAAGAGGGAGAAGAAATAACGTGGTGAGATATGGTAAAAATGTGAAATGGTAAACTGGATCGGACACACCCAATTAAAAATTTACTTCCTGTGCGATTTCATCAAAGGACACAAAAATCGAATTCTAGGTCTGGGAAGAAAAAGATTGCAGCTGCTAGAAGGTTTGAAAAGAAAACTAAGAAATTATTGGGCGATGAAGGAAGAAGCTGAAGATGGAGCAAGAGCCGGCCAAAAGACAGAAGATTAAATAATAATTATAACAATACAAATTGATTATGAATAGTTTAAATTTAAACCTTTTATTTTAAATGAATAACCTGGCAGTTCCACTGCAGAAAACCTTTAAATTTTCTCAGAAGACTAATTTTAGGACATCAGTGAAGAATGGGCATTGTGTGAACTGATTAAAGGCGCGATTAATTTCTTTTTTTTAAAAGTAGAAGAATTGTTTTAATTAAAGCCCGTCAAAAAAAGCCATGACCGTGACCCGAACCCAGAACCTCCCACTTATTGGACGGGGGCTCTACCATCTGAGATAATACGAGTCGACTCCCATTTTTCCAATCTGATCTTATAAATTCAGTTTCTTGGATGAACTTTAATTCAATAAATTTTTCTGCCCTTGAATTAAAATTATTGCAATTGTGATCAATTTATACAATGTCTATTCTTCTGTGATGTTCTGAAATTAGGCTGCGAAGAATGTGATTAAGTAAATTTTATGAGAGTCTGAACTTCAGGTATGCAAGGGAAGGAGATGTATTGAAGTTAGTGTTATCTCATTCAATACACGAAATATTGATAAATCTTACTTTCAAATCAGAGGCTGATGAAATGTCAGTTAGGATTTAATTACATAGGTATATATATGTATATATAACTGCCTCAAAATATGAAAACTTCCTGCAAATCTTTTTGAAATAATGTCAAAAAAATTACACACTCACTGTTTTTTTGAATCTGGATATCAATTTTTTATGAGCTCAATAATTAAATCTAAACCTTTACTTTAAAATTTACAAGCATTAATTTTACAATAAATACAACCATTTCCAAGAAAAGAAGGCAGTCAGCAGTAATTAGAAATTGAAGATCAAGAAAAAAAGCTGAAATCAAGAAAGGAGTAAGACAAGGATACAGTCTGTCGCCCATGCTGTTTAACGTATATATAGAACAGGAGATAAAGAAAGTTAAAACGAAATATGGAAAACGAATCATACTGCAAGGAAAAGAAACAAAAACCATACGCTTTGCTGATGATATTATAGTATTATGGAAGTCAGAAGAAGGCTTAGAAACCATAATAAATGGCATGAACGTAGCTCATTATTTGTACTTAATATAAATTAATCAATTTTTGAAAATGTTTAATATCAAAACAGACGGAAAAGCAGTTCAAGTACATAAGCCTTTATTTCCATTAATTTAAACGATACGTCACAGGTACAATATCCGTCCATTATAATTTAATTAACATGAGATTTCGTGTGATAATTCGATACATTCATCTGTTGGAATCTTCACGTCGTCTGAAGAATAAATGAATATGTCCAATTATATCGGACGAAAGGTCCTGATGATAAGGATTTAACGGACGTATATTGTATCTGTAACGTCTTATTAGACTTGAATTTTTTAACTATTCTATTGTCTATATTATTATACCAAATTATATATGTCTTGAAATGAAGTGAGAACCTCTAAAATTGAGATATAATGTGAAGAAATTACTAATTGAATTCAAACTGAAATGATTGAATCTAATGAGTATGGAGCTATTTTACCGTATATACAAATTTACTTCTTTACATGGGTAATTTAAAATTGTGATTAATAAATACTGGTATTTCAGTAAGCATTTTTAAAGAAGGCTGTGGAAAAAAGTCACGAGATTTACTCTGCCATCTGCCAGCTATTGATGGAGATGAATTAAAACAAAATAACATCATCTGTCAAATAAAAACTAAGTATTAAATACCGAAAATTGGGATATTCGCGCTTTAGTCAAACATGTAGTAGATGTAAATTACATTGCTACCACACGATGGCAGTTACATTATATGTTATAAACTATCTGAAACCACAAACTTAAACCTGCTAAAACCGTAAAACATATTGTTCGTATTGCAATGAATAATTTAAACATTCATATGTATAATTATATGGACTTTGTGTCATCGCAAAACACTTGGAAACGATTGTCATGGTTCTGAAAGTAAAATTTAAACAAAGGTTGGGAAATTGAAATTTTGAATGATAATTTCTTACTTACAATTTTCCTAATTAATTGGTTGGAAATTATACTCATACTCAAAAACTGTATTTTTCAGATGAATATATCAATAGTTGCATGGAGTGGTCTTATTTTAGCATTGTGTGCCACAACGTTTGGATTATGGTGGTGTATTACAATAACTGTTTGCATTATAATTTTTTTAGTTGGGTAAGTAACTGTCTAATAGTGTTAAATGCTGTTAATATAGACCTGGAATGACCCCCCCCCCCTTTTCCATAATTTTATAAAAATAACATAATGCTTACAACTATTTATGGTCTCATGAAAAATACTGGCAATATTATTTTAAAGAATTCTTACAATATTAGCCTATTAATTAGTTCTGTAATAAACAGGACTATTTTATGATCTGTAGGTTCTCAATTACCTTTTTAGCTGTATTATAAAGTATGTGGTACCATCTTGAGATAAGCCTAAACTAATTCTTCTATCTGCAAAATGCTGTATGCAAGAATTATCTTTATCCCCATTTTTATCTAATTTTCTATTCACAATTATTTCACCTCAAAAAAATAGCTAAATGACAAGTCGAGATACACCACATACATCAGACCCACTAATCTGCACGAATAATCCTTCATCTACAAAATAAATATATATCTTTTCATCTACATTGAATATATTCCTTCATAATTTGTATTTATTTATTAACCATAGGATTTTCCCTTCATTACAAAAAAAAAGTTTCAATACAATAATTGTAATGAGGTTGTGACATCAGTGATGTATCCAAACTTGTCCAGTTCCAAAAATGATAAAACCTCTTTCAATCTTGCATTTTTAAATTCAGAATGTCTGTAATTTACCACTAATTTTACTTAATTGTATGCAGTTGCTTTAATTTTTACCAGCATCACTTTACTGCATAAATTATTATATTTGGGAAATAAAATCTGTGTTTTAGAGGCATGACTCCATTATATCTCCTTCATTGGGAAGCTGCACATAAATATTATGCTGACCTTTACCGAAGAAAAGTGCAAGATGTACGTCCAGGACTTAGTAAGGTAGTATTTCCTGCAATTTACTTGGAAAAATTAAAATTGATTAAATCCAGTATCCTATTTCATTAAATAATATATAAAAATTAATATAATTATAATGTAAATGTATTTACTTCTGTTTTGTGTAATATATTTTGTGTACAATTTGGTTTCATTTAGTGTGTTCAGTTTATATGATATGAAAATTTAACATTTAGTGTATTTATTTTTTTGTTAATACTGTTACAGGGATAGACCAAACTATAGAAGATCAAACTTTTTACAGCTTTAGCAGTTATACAATAAATTGAATGATTTGATTAATAGATGCAAATGAGATTCCCCAAAAACTAGTTTTGTATTTAAATCCTTTGTTTCTTAAAATATATAGTTATCATTAAACCATACAACTATTCAATTTTGTCTTTTAAAATTTCTGAAACAGTATTATATATTTAGTTATTTCATATCACCAAAGAACAATTCTGTGTCTAAGTCATCACTTTATTTTCCCATCATTAAACTACTTCCGACAATACTTATGATATTACAGTGCATATACCACAGTATACACCATTCTGGATATTTGTACTGTTTATTCTTTTCCATTTTGTGCTGTAAGAACAATCTCTGTGGTTTGACAACGTGTGAAAAACAGATTTCTGTGTAATTCTTTCATTATCTAAGAAAATATTTTTCTCGTTCCACTTCCCTTTTTCTGCAAACAAGAATCCTCTTGATGCATCTCAAAAATGTTTCATTTTGTTAAATTTGCATTTTTGTGAGAATTTAGAGTAGTATAGATAAATAGTTTATCCAGTTTAACAATATGATCTTTGGGAAGTTGGCTACAGTATTTCTACTTCTATTTTTTTTTTTCAAAAGTGAACATAAGTCCTTTTCTTCTATGACTACACTGTTGTGCTTTCAGGTCTTATTATATTTATTTTGTAGCTTAGGAAATATAACTCCAACATGTGTGGCCTTGTATGTTTTACTATGAAGTCTACACATTTAAGATGTGTAGTTTGGAATTTTGTATTGTACTGTAATTTGTCTGTTTGATATGATTATGGGATGTTGATGGCCAAAGAAAAACAATATTTTACTTGAATAATTAATTTTGTGGATCTATATTATGATTTAAACAAATTGTATATTAGTAAGGATATAAAAATTTTTATGTGTTAAAATTAGTGTATAAGTAAATATGAATTGTAACTTAATGTATCAGTCTCATGATTTGCTGATGGCATGCATGCGTAACTATTTTTACTGTGTTGTGGTATTTGTAAACAGATGAGTGAATCTGGTCAATGTAACTAAGCGAAGCTATTGTTTATTAAGTGTGTAGATTTATTTACGTGTGTTTACAGATGACTATGGTGCAGTGCACCAAATTGTCAACTATTGACTCAAATATACCAATTGATTCTATGTAATTTGAAGACTTATTGGTTTTGGGTTATATAAAATATTAGTTGGATTCTTACAGTCTCAATTCTTCAAATTGTCTCTTACCATAATTGAAACATAGATTCTTGATATTATTTTATTTATAAAAGTAATGTATTTACAAAATAGACATATTAATGCAAAATATTTATTAGCTATTATTTTTAATTGTTGTATAAGAACATAAATTATGCCAAACATTTGTTTTAGGTGATGACTTCATTGTTGGATTTAGATAATGATTGTTTAAGGAAATTGGATAAGCGCCTGACTGGGGCACAGGCTGTCGATGAAACATTACAAGAGGTTTTAAATTTGCTTTTGAGAGATTATCTTGAATCATGGTACAATAAAGTGAGTTCGAATCCTGAATTTCCCTATGAAGTCCGAAAAACGATACAGAAACTTGCAGTAAATTTTTCTGGCAGGTTTGTGTAAATATGTTGTTCAAATTATTTGGTAATGACTCATTTATTTGTATTTTATCACCCATACAGAACGTATACACTTAATTTTACATCTAAACCTAACTAACTGAAATTGTGTCAAGTATCACTTCAGGTTTGACTTCAATTAATTTTCATAGTATATCATTAATTTAATACTGTTATTGAGTAGGGATTAGTGGTTGTTACTATTTCCAGATTATAGAACAAACAAAAAATTGAAAAGGCTTTTTCCTGAAGGAAAGACAACATTGATATTTGTAAAGGAAAATAAATATAAAAGGTATAGAACCTAATGGTTAAATGGAAACAATTCACCGCTGTTGTTTCTACTTAAATAGCAATAGCAATTTTCTCCAAAGATTAGAAAAAAAAATCATTATCTTAAAGTAAATTTTCAAAATTTGCTTTTTCATTAGTATTTACAGCTCGTGCAATAGAAAACTGCCAGTCTATTAAATTAATTCTGAAATCAGCAGACATTTGCTTGTATCAGTCTAAAATATTTCTTTTCAGTTTCTATTTCAAATGTTCAAAAAATTTAGCTGTAAGTATTCCACATCATAGTCCTATTACAATTGCAAATTTGTTTCGCTGTATAATAATTTAACTATTGTCACAATCTACCTATTGTTTTCAATCATCTGCCAATTACTTTGGTTTATATAGGATTTTTCAATTGGAGTGGGTCAATGTTGGCAGTCTCTGACAGCCATGCTGTTTTGGTTGCACCTGTCTTATCTGTTGTTTATTATTCAGTCATTGATGCCAAATCACCATGGCCAGATACATGATTGAGCAGCACATCCAAATGATAAAAGTTGAGTGCCATTTTAGGGAAGACCAATGTGGCCCTTCAAAGTCAGCTCTCCAATTTTTTGTGGCCAAGTTCAAGATGACCAGTTCAGTAAATAATTGACCAACATCTGTATGTCCACGAAATACCTGATCGTCCAAGAACATTTCCATGGTGGGCATTTTTTGAAAACTACATTGTTGAGGCCAAGCACTACAGAATGATAACCGATTTCTTTTTGTCCAAATTGAATGATATGAATATAGACAACATGTGGTTCCAGCCGAACAGTCCTATGTGCAAAACACCGAATGCATGATTGACATTCTGCATGAACAATTTCAGGTTAAACACTTAGAAATAAAAACAAACACTCAAACATGAACTAACATTTTACTTAGCCACTCCTTCTACTCTGTTGAAGAATATTGGAATTGAGCATACTTAGTATAAGATAATAGCAATATTTATCAATATTGTATATCAGGTACAAATTGTATATCTTGCCTCTGCTATAGGACTTAAGCAATCACATGAATGTAAATAGTAATATTGAGTTAATAGTAATTAAGCAATTATAACAATTTATGTACAATCTCTGACTTGTTTTCCTATCCCTGAAGTTCTGCTTCTCTATGGGATCAATGGAATATGAATTAATACTTGCAGAAGAAATGGATAGAAGGATTAAAAAAATACAAAACATTTAATAATAGTCAAAGTGACATAATTTAGGTTTTTAAAGCAATCACAGGAAACAAGCAATGGATTTCAACTGAATAGAAATAATTAATTTACTACAATGTCCTCAGAGAAAACTATTTTTCAGTGTTTGTCCATTTACAATTTCAGAAGCTTTCAACTCATTTAGTCTTAATGATCTGGAATTAAGTTATGTTACATAACATAACATATTGTGAGAGTAACTTTAATAATTATAAGGTTTTCAGTCACTTAAAGTGTCCTATGATATTTAATAAAATTTATTGCGTTGTTATACATACAAAGAAAGTGTAGAAAAAGGAATGAATTAAAAAAAGTGAGGGAGGTGTAATGGGCACTACTTACCCCAATTTAGTGAACAGGATCTAAAAATAAGTACCACTGTATGCAAAGGTAAATAAAAAATTAATAAATAGGTAAATGCCAGTGGCAGTAGCGAGGGAGAGGGGAGAAAATTGTACACAATTAGTCACTGTTAGGGAAAAGGACATGACATCAGACGTTGGTCCATATGTACAGAGAATTTTATATTGTAAGTATTAAATATTCATCCATTATTTATTTGCAAAGAAAATGAGATATGGTTGTAATGTGGCTGTTGTTTCATATAATTTTACATGCCTTTGTTTTTAAGTATGATGATGCAATAAATATTTGTTGGCTGAAAAACTTATTTATTAAATACTATCTGGGAACCTGGAATTTGAAAGTGGGAATACAGAAGGGAGAGAAGGCAGCCAAGGGTTAGCTAAGGCTTCAAGACTTAATTTTAAGGATCCTATCTGACATTCACCTAAAAATGATGCAGGTAACACTAGAAAACCACATCAGGTAATTTGGTACCTGCCCCACATCCTTCTGATGACTGGAGTGGGGTAACAACATTCCCTTCTCCTTGTCTTGTCCTGTTTATAAGTATGTTAACCAACTGTTCTGACAGTATAAAATTGGACAACTCTTATTATATGCTTAATGTCTGAAGCCCTTCATCTCAGTTTGTGGGAACCTTAGTTCAAAGCTGGAGAGATGAGAAGACGTCCCTGACATTGGGGAATTATTAAAACTGGGGTCCCACAGGGATCAGTATTAGGGCCATTATTATTCCTTATATATATAAATGATCTTCCTAATACCATAGATTCAACTTCTAAAGCTATCCTCTTTGCAGATGATACTAGTGTAATAGTAAAAAGTAACAAAGACACACTAGAAGAGGCAAGCAACAATAATTTAACTAACCTGCTAACATGGTTTAATGCGAACGGACTAACAAATAACTGTGACAAAACACATTTCATGCAATTTCACACACTCAACACAACTTTACAATCTATAACACTTAAATACGACAGCAAAAATGTAAATGAAACTTCCTCTGTTAAATTCTTAGGTCTCTTAGTAAATAATAAATTAAATTGGACTGATCAGATTAATCAATTACTTAAGAAACTCAGCTCAGCTACATATGCTGTCAGACCAATGTCCACCTTCAGTGATTTAAAAACAAGAAAATTAGTATACTTTGCATATTTTCATTCTATTTTATCATATGGTATTATATTTTGGGGCAACTCAGTAGGCATAGATAAGATTTTTATTAGTCAAAAACGTGTTATTAGAGCAATATGTCAGGTTTCCTCACAAACTTCTTGCAGAAATCTGTTCAAAAAGTTAGGTATTTTCACTTTGACGTGCCAATACATTTATTCATTGATGTTATTTTTAATCGCAAATAGGCACTTATTTTTGAATAATTCTGATATTCATCCCTTCAATACAAGGAACAAAAATAATCTGTATAAAAAATGTAAAACATTGTCAATTGCACAGAAAGGTGTGCATTATTCAGGGATATCCATCTTCAACAGACTGCCGCACAGAATTAAACAGTTGTCCGATAATCAAGGTAAATTTAACACTGAGTTACGCTCATTTTTGCTTAGCCACTCCTTCTATTCAATAAAGGAATTTATAGAAGAATCGGAGAAGAGTAATTTATTATAGTTTATAATACAAAACTTTGTTATAAGTATATTTTCTTTTATACACTAAAATAATGTAATAAATGTACACCCTGACCCATTCCACATCCTTGAAGCTTAGCTTCTTTACAGGATCTACGGAATATGATTATTATTATTATTACATCCCCAATCCTGTAAACATGAAGAATTTCAAAGGCTTTAACAAACAATCATGCAATCACAGAATGTTGAACTTTTGTCCAATCCTATAATGGTAGTTTTCTTTCAATGTAGATTCAATGATACTCAATTTTCATTTCTAGTTTCCATAAAATACAGAATCACCATGTTGATTTAAAACTAGGATACAGGTTTGGTAGACTGTATTAGATAATTACTCTACAATACTAAGAACAAACTTTAACAGTCTTAATTTATAAGTTTAAAAGCTTTTGGCAAATGTATAAACAAGACCACACAGGAATAAAAACACTAACAGATTTGGAAATGGTAAAATGTGCAGAAAGCTTATAAACTTATTAAATTTTGTTTTAACTATAATCAAATTTTTAACTAATTTGAGTTGTTATGCCTTTTCAACATTTTCTTTCTTTTTGTATCCTATGAATATATTTTGTTATATTATCACATATTCTCTGTATGTTTCAAACCTTTTTAACCTAAATTTTGAATTAAGAAATGGGGTGTAAATAATAAACAAATTATAGACTGTTGACTCTATAAACAATTTTTCCCTTGCATATCTGGAACGGGATTTATCTTACTGTAGATGCAATTTACTTTCATAAAAGAATTTTTTCCTAAACGCGAGACAAGTAAATACACAAGAGTACATGGTATTAATTTTATTAAGTAAATAATTCAAATTTCTCAGCTAGAAGTTTAATGAAATACAACAGAAGTTCTTTGTAAAACATACCCACTTCTGCCTTCTTTACTCTTTATATGAAACTAAAATCTTGTTAAGCTCAGAAACTTTTTGACAGCACTCAAATTTTGTTTGAGATATTTGGAATCTATTTCATTATTTTTTTCTCCCTATAATTTCAATGTGTATTTGGTGAGAAGTTTGGGTTTAGTATTGTAATTACAGGATAGACTTTGAAACCTAATTCACTTTTATTATTATCCTTGCAATAACTGTTGTTTCAGAATGAAAGAAGTTGATTGGATTCCATTCTTAACTACAAGATTAGTGGATGATGCTGCATCACATCTTAGGTTATTCCGCCAAGCTCGTGCAAAATTGAAACAAACACATCCTGCGGTTGCTTCCAATTCAACAATTCAGTTGGAAAGTTCTGGTTGCTCAACAGCTACTAGCTCAATTTCTGGGCAAGAATATGTTACAAAAGGTTCAAACGTTCAATCGTCACCTGCAGCAGGAACTTCCTCTGATTTGGAAGGAACTTTCTTTGATTTGGAAGTTACAATGGAAAGCAGTCTATTGTGCAGGGATCTTGTGTGTACAGATGCTGAGTATGAAAAGCGTTAGTTATTTATCACTATACATTGTTAAATTAATTATATTAATATTGTCTTATTTAAATATGGTGGAAACATTTTGCTAGTTGCATTAAAATGTGGGTCTTTACACATTTATCTTATTAATTTGACTGTATTAAACAATTATATCAGCACATATATTTTCATCATCGTGTAATTTTGGTATATATTAAAAGTATGAAATGTAAAGAATATTTATATTTACTTTTTGTATGTCAAGTTATTCAAGACCATACTTTATTGGGTTAAGTTTGTTCAACATTTTAGAATTATTATATAACACAAGAATTTAAGTATCAAGTTGATTTTAAATTAAAAATAGTTTTATGTGAATGTGTAAATTCTGTAATTGGATTATAAAAATGTTCTTGTATCTAATAATTTTTACCAATAGGAATATTTGGGATCAACATAATAGTAATTTGCAAAAGTGGGAAGGAGAACTCTCTTTTTAATAATTTTGAATAAATTGGCTAATGGTTTGTTGTTCACAGTTTAGTAATCAGCACATCACATAAAATTTTCAGATGATTCATTTGAAAACAAAAGTTTTGCATTTGAAATTAAAATAAAACTCTTTAAAAAAACTTCGTGGAATTCAGATTTTTGTGTATGTATTCTTGGAGAGAAGCTATGAAAATAAACTACAGAATAATACTTTTCCAAATTTTTTGCTATAGTGATCATCATTGTTAAATGTTATTTCAGTACACAACACACATTTCACAATAATTAGAATATTGAGTTCAATTCATTTTTATTCCAGAGTACCTCAGAGATGTTGCAGAGGTAGTGCTTTACCTTCTGTTACCTGCAGAAGATTTTCAATGCAAGCCAATAAGATTTCTTCTGAGAGAACTTTTGGTTTCATCAGTTATACTTCCTGTTTTTACACTTTTCACTGATCCTGACTACATTAATCAAATGATTATATGGTTGCTTGTAAGTATTTCCATTTAATTTTTAAAAGTTCATACCTTTGAAAGTTTCTTGAATTTCTGTATAAACTTGTGATTAGTATTAACTGGTTTCATTTATTTTTTATTTCAATTGATGAAATAAACTATATATATAATTAATAAGGAAAGGAAAGAGAGATAAAAAGTAGGTGACTTACATGAGGTTCATAGATGGTAAGCACCTTGTGAGGTTTGGAGTTTTTAAATTTTCGGAGGCACCGCCCCCTTCATCAGAAAGTTAGGAAGACATTTCCAGTGATTGGCTAGCTGACAAATGATCTATGAACCTCAGGTAAGTCACCTACTTTCTATCTCTCTTTCCTTTCCTTATCCCGATCCAAACGAATATTTTTAGCAACGATTTCCTAATATTCACATTTACATTACCCATAAGTAAATTCCTCTTTTTCACAAAAGCCTTCCTTGCCTGAGCTATCCCCTTTGCTATCCACTGTTTCCCATACTATACTCCTTTTTAGAAATAAATCTTAAATAATTACATTCAATTTCAATTTGTCTCAAAATATTAATTTTAAATTTACAGTGCAAAGAAATTCCTCTTACAAGTGAAGTTTTCCTAACGGCTCTAAGAGTAACAGACAATAAGGATGAACTTTATGCTACTCGTGATCTTGTTACAAAGGAAATTTCTCAGTTGGTAAGAGTTATTGATTGTTATTTGCAAGGTCAATTTTATCACTTGTCCATAGGTACATTTTTGGCACATGTCCTTTCTGTACATTCTTTCAGACATTATTAGAATTAATTATTATTTACTTATTTTACACACTTAGTAATTCATTCCTCAGCAAGTGACCTATATTCTTGAATAAATCAAGTATCAAAAAACAAATTTTTAAAATGAATTGTGAACACATCTAAGGATTGTAAAGTCAAAGACAATGGATTGTCAGTAAAACAGTGCTAGGGTATTAAACTAAATTCAAATATTAAATTAACAAACTAATATAACAAATTTCTGGAGCCATCTAGCACCCAAGTCCAGATACAGATTTATACCTCTGGTTCATGCTTATACTCAGACTCAAGTGATTAAATTGGTGCTATAGCGAAGCACATTCCCAACTTGTCGAGAACTCAATCCATGCTAATGTTTTTACTCATTGAGTATTAGTAACTAATTTATTTTTGAATCTATACAGATTTTTGTATTGTTCAGCTTCTTGTTAATTTTAATTGTTATTAAGAAAGTAACAATGTTTTTCAGAGATCTCGAGATTCTGGAGGAGATGATGATACTATTGTAAAACAACAACTTAGTAGTTTATTGTATCTGAGGAAAGTAGTTGATAGTCGATTACAAAGACTAAAAGAAGGTACTGATTCTGACTCTGCTGGTATGTATTGTTTATTTCCAATATCTAGTGATTGTTAAAATTGTTCAAGTACTTGTTCTGAATTTTAGATCTCAATTTAATTTCATATACAGTGTACTGTTTTGATATGCAACAATTTTTTATTACAATAGTGTAATCTATCTATTCCACTTTCCTACTTTCTCAATATTGATGTATTTTTACCTACTCTCCTTAGTCCCTCTTCATTTGTTACCTTGTTTATTGAATAGACTATATAAAATAATTTTCAAGATTACATAAAGTGAGGAATTTCTGATAACCAATTTGATAACCTTCCTGTTCAATTTTTTAAAATTCACTAGAATTCAGTATTAGCTGTTACTATTGTTTTACTTAAAGTAAAATAAATTGTTTATTCTGTTTTTAGACAGTTAATAAATAGTTTGTGGTTCATAATAAAATACATTTTCTCTATAATTTTTTCATTTTTCAGGGTTACCGTCTCAACTGGATTGGTCTCGTTTAACTACTACAGGAATTCAAAGTAGTCGCTTATTTCAACTGCCTTTGGATGTTATTTTGAAAAATAATATTGCATTGTCTTACTTTATTGATTATATGACTAACATTGGAGCTCAAGCTTATTTGTTTTTTTACCTAAATGTAGAAGGTGATTGCAATTTATTATAATGTACTGAACTTAATATTTAGAGTGCTCAGTTTGAAAAGAGTGTAGCAGGATCATCCTTATATTCTTCAAATATGTTCATCAGTTAACTTTAAATTGATAGTTAGGCATCACCTGGCATGGAATTATGAAAATTTAAATTTTCAAGAGTCTAAACTCTCTTGTTCAGATAAAGAGTGTCCGAACAGTGTCATTGCAAGCCGCTCAGTGATTATTCAAATCTCCCTATATCTACCCTCCCTCCCCACTCCCTTCTCCTCCCCTTCTTCTTCTCTCTAAAGGATAGTGTGCAACAATGGAAAATACATTCAAACAAACATAAAAGTCATCATACAAGTAGAAGTGGAGGAAGGTAAAAAGTAAGAACTAAAAAGAAGGAAGCTAGAGGATGTAGAATCAAGGACTTTGCCTTAAATGAAGGATGTATTTCAAAGAAAATTCCTATATATATATATATAAACAATTAATGGGGAAAGGACAGAGAGATAGAAAGAAGATGACTTACCTGAGGTTCATAGATGGTAGACACCTTGTGGGGTTCGGAGTTCTTTAAATTTTTGGAGGCACCACCCCCTTCATCAGAAAGTTCAGAAGACATTTCCAGTGATCAGCTAGCCGACGACTGAGTCCTTGATAGCTGAATACTGGAAATTTCTTCCTAACTTTCTGATGAAGGGGGCGGTGCCTCCGTAAATTTAAAGAATTCCAAACCTCACAAGGTGCCTACCATCTATGAACCTCAGGTAGGTCACCTACTTTCTATCTATCTTTCTTTTCTAAGTTGGTCAAGGGTGGGTTTGTGTATGTGGAAAGTGGATAGGGCATATTTGTTTCTGGAGGTGGTCTAAAGTGTATTTTCCATCATTGAAAGCATTGAAGTTATGGTTGCTGTAGGATGACAGTGTTCCAAGTAGAGCAAATATGAGTTGCCGTAAGGGCTAAACTGTATGGGAGGGAACATTTGGTGTGTTCAGGATGGCAACTGACTCAGTGAAAGAACTATAGGATGGGTATTGGAAGGTTTAATGTGGACTGGAGTGGTGATTAGACCAAGATTGAGATGTATATCAACATCAAGAAATGTGATTTTTGTGGAGTAGTAGTTCTAAGTGAACTTGACAGGGAATTTGGAGTTATAGAAAATTGGAAAAGCACCTCACCCATAAATTTATCAGGGTCCATGACTACTGCAGTGGAGCACTTGTCATATATAAATGCCAGTAAGGATGTGAATCATTAACAAAATTGATAAAGACAGGAAAGATAGAAAGTAAGGTGGCTTACCTGATGTATAAAACTGGCAGACGCTATATTGGGTAGTAGGTGTTCTTTGAATTTCGGAGATAAGAAGCATTCCGAGTGATGACCAGCCATCTAAAGAACACCTACTACCTATTATGGTGTTGAAACCAGAGAATTGTATTTAGAACAAATTCACCAGAAAGCCTTCACTCTCTGAAGTCAATATAGAAATTAATTTGTTTGGTTCATCTGGTATATATACCTAATGGCTGGCTGCCATGTTGTTCATAAACTGTCTTGTAGAAATAAGTTCAGACCTATTAAAATTTGAAATGGTACTGTTTCCCGACCTGGTGACATCTTTCCATATAAAGTGAGTTAACGGCTCTCTCTCTTTCCTACACACAATAATTTATTATACATGTTAATTTTGGAAAATGTAATTTTGTCTTGTTTAATTTTTGTTGCGTTACAGGATGGAGGGTATCTGCAGAACAGCAAATTTCTGATTTAGAACTACAAAAACTTAGTGTAGTGTCAACAGTACTGAGTGAAAATAAAGGAAATTCTGGTAGTAATGCTGTAGATAGTATGCGAGAGGCAGCATACAGCATTTTTGAGCAATACCTATCTGAAAAGGTTAGTGGTAAAGTGATATCAAATACAATCATATGTGAGTTTGTGTATCAAATTTTTGGAGGTGTTGTCCTCTTTTCCTCAAGAGAGAGTTAGTCTATACCTTATGTTAATTGACTGCATAGTGTGCATACTCCACCTTACACAGCAATACAAACTGGACAAAATAAAACATTATTCCCACAATATTATCCACCTGCCCAAGGATCACATCCTCACATAGATTTCACCTTAACACACACTGCCAAAACATTATTACTTCCCTTGTGGTAGGTTTTAGATCCAATCTCTGTGTTTTACTTCAATATACTGCAATCCTCCTGAATCCTTCCCAAAATGCCACTTACAAATTCAAAGGAAACATTACCTGTGTCTCATACTACATTATTTAGAAATGTTAGTCAATCATTTTACCATTGTAGTACATTTTAATATTTCCTTTCATTTATCTTTTTTGATTTGTTTAATGTATATGTGTAATATTTCATTTTATGTACTCCACCTGTCATTGTTTTTAACATTGGTACTAGTTAACATCTTTAGTCCCTTCAAAATGGTGAGAATTTTCAAGGATTATGCAGAATGCAATACCATTGTTCCCATAGCAAATATCAGAAATGCTACATTTGAAATAGGACATTAAAGCAAGAAGTATACAAATATAAGATTATGGTTTACTAATGTTTGAGTTTTAGAAAGTGGGTAAGAAAAGAAATTGTAGTTTACCATTTGAATATCATAATTATAAAGAGAACTTGGAAATATCTGATATAGTCATTGTCTGATTTAGATGGTCTAATTTATTTTACTGTAGGTTAGATGTTAGTTAGTATAAGCCAAAATACACACAGACTTAAAATCACCTCCTTCCCTTATGTATTGCATGAAGACTGGCTGGTTAACTGAGATAAGTGGTGGCCTTTCAATATTTTTCTCTTTCAAAGCATAGAACTATATTTATATGAAACAGTTGATAGTGGATCAGTCTCTCCTACATTAAAAAAGATTTGTGCAATATCTACTATTGTGGAATCATTTTCACATGCCCTGTTATTATGTTTTGTTTAGCACATTCTGTATAGAATTTATTACTCCCCCTGCATCTGTACTCTTGTCCATTTGTCCAAGGATGGTTAACTTTTGTTAGACGATGTTCAATGTTATTTTCCTCACAAACTCTATCAAATATGTGCTTGAAAGCGTATTTATGGCGCTCTTGATTGGTGAACTGAATTCCGTTATCTTGAAGTGGTAACTTATGCAGCCGAGCTTCTTAATATTAGCCCTCCAGAGCTAGTTGAGATTTCTTCCGTACCAAATTACGCACGAATAACCAGTAACTTTTCAAATGTGTTGTATTTAAAATTCTCAACATACAGGTTTTGCTTTGGTTTAGTATGGTTAAAAATGGCAATATATTAGCTTCATATGTGATTTATCAATCATATGACAGATTAGAATATAGTATGTCTATAAAATATTAAAAATTATATTAATAAATTTAATTCATTTCTCTTGTATTTTGTACAGGCTTCTCCAAGGCTTCGACTAGATGATTCTGTAGTTAGGAAATTGCTGTTACGAATACGTAGTGAGACCCCTTACTCGGAAACCTGGTTTGATGAGGTGCAAGCAGCTGTTTATGAAAAACTTCAGGTTGTCCTATTTCACAGAATATTTGTTAATAACAAATTAGAAAATTATTGTGGTATATGATTCAGTAACATCTTATGTAAACTTCTTAAGGAGCAAGTTGTTTTCCATGTATGTTTCAGACTGAAGAACGCTTTCTGCCAAGTTTTAGATCATCAGTGGGTTATGTACGTCTTTTGGCAGAGCTAGACCTTTTGAAGGAAAGTGGTGGTAATGTGGGAAATAGTGCTTTGCTTGGAGCTGGTGATGAAGAAGAAGATTCTGCTGAAAGTAGCCTGTCGGACAATGCCAGTTTAGCAAGTTTTGAGTCAGATTCGGCTGTTGCAGGAGTATTAGCAGATGTCCAATCCATAGGTAAATATATATTTATTCATTCACAATCACAAAATATTCTCAGAATACAGTACTAGTTTTTATTAATCATTTCTGCTTCCAAAAAATTTTTAATCAAGGAAATTGATATGTAGAAGTGTGAGTATTAAATATCATCTAAGACAAAGAGAAAGCTATATTAACTGAATGCAATTTTATAAAAGAGTAAAGGCAAAAGCAACTCTAGTAGTCGTTAGGTTTGTGTTATTTTCTTTGTGAATCATTTAAAGCCAGTACACTGTAATTCTTGATTTACCTTTATCATGTTTTTGAATTTATTTAAGTATATTGCCATGAAATTGAATGAAATATGATGTGTGTTTTAAAATTATTGAAAATGTAAAACTGTTCAGAACTTGTGTGTAATTTTATTACTAACTGGGTGTCTGACGTTGCCTGTGTATTTATTTATATTATTCCAGAATAGTGTTGAATTAACAACAATTTTCATAATCCCAAGATAGGCATGAATATCGGTTGATTTCATGTTATTGCATTTAACTCCCTTCCACCTCACCATCCCAGTTTGAGGTTGAAGTTAGGCTTGTGCAAGATAGATTAGCATGGAGGGTTGCATCAGACCAATCTTAGAACTGAATACCACAACAACAACCCCCTACAGTGCAATCACGTTTTTAGTTGTCACCTTGAACACAGCAAACACTCCCTCCCATATAGTCTGACTGCTCAGTTATGGCTAGCTGTCACTTGATATACTCTTCCTTATCTTCTGATGAAGGCAGCAGTTGCCTCTTATAATCCAAGAAAACCACACACTCATCATGGCGTATGCTTCAGGTAAGCCACCATTCTTTCCTGTCCTTACTAATGGATTTAATTATTTTGACAATGCCATTTCATACTTGTATGGTACATAACCATGAGGAGTTTGGCTGAACTGGATATAAATGTAATAGTTTGTATACAGTGAATGCACGAATATTCCATTTAATTATATCTACAGTTATTTACTTGTTCCTCCTTTATTGGATTTGGGGAAGTATGTAATTGTTGATTCCCATTACTATATTTCATTTTAAGCTTAATATTTTCTTCAAATTCAATTGGATTATAGATTATCAATAAAATTCTGTTACACACTCAAACATTATTCTATATTTAAAGGCATAATTATAAGTTTGATAAAATAAAGAAATAGCTCCTTCAACTTCATTCAATCCTTAATATCTGATTTATTCTTACATTCATAAAATATATAAAAAAAATAAACATCAAAAGTCAATAAGTTCGATTTTTTTACAAATTAGTGTCAAATAGCCAATAAGTCAGAATGTTTTTTATATGTTTAACACATTGCTGTATATTCAACTTTTTGTCCACTATTTTTGGACTTCTTCAGACTTATACTGCACATATTACTTTAATTGAAAAATGAGTGCAATATTGCAGCAGTATATGTTATGTGTGAGATTTGGTTAAACAGTTATATTATCTTTTTTATAGATGTCACACTGCCATCCATTGATTCATTGGCATCAGATGTGAATCAAGAGTCCTCTATACTTGCTGAGAAAAGACAAGGCCCTTCAACACTCTTGGCAGAAATTATTGAAACTGGTATATCTTTTCAATTTTATCTTTATTTATAATTTAAAACTTTTCTATACATAATAGCAAAGAATTGGAAAATTTTCAGAGTTAGATAAGTGGTATATTAAAATAATTCATAATTTACAATATGGAATATTTTAATATAAATTGTTCAGACAAGTAAAACAATTGTACAAAAAGAGATTTTGCAATATGTAAATAATAATAAGTTATAAACCTATGAAACTTTGTAGCTATAATTTGATATTCTGCTTTTGTCCCAATCTTTCTAACTACTTTGTTCAAAAAATACCTCATTAATTGGCAACTTGTAAATAACATTATATACCAATTCTGAGCATGAGGAATCTTTGTTAATATATGATGATTCATGGATGCGGCAGGTGTCAATGTTGAAATAGAATAAAACAAGCTGTGTGTGAAGTATTAGCAAAATTCTTTTTTATTTGAAAGACCCATGTATTCCCTTTCAAATAAAAAATAATTTCATTAATACCTCACATACAACTTGTTTTATTTCCTTTCAACATCAACCTTCCCTCATTGAAAAACTATGTAATTTGTCACAATTTTCATTAAATGTTTGGATGAAAAGGTTAAAAGTAAAAATGAATACACTTTTGTGGTGGTTGACCATTATTGCCCATTTCACTAATTTTTTAACAGTTTATGTAAGAATATATTATTTAATAAGACAGCTGTGCACCATATTGTTTCTATTTGAAAATTCTTTGAATAATTGACACAAGGTGTAATTGTTAACAAGGTTTACAAATTTGTCTTTTATTATTTAAAAAAATAGTTTGTATGTATGGGATAATAAACATCTGCAACTATTGTCCCATGCTACTATCTTAATAAAAAGTTGAAATTTCTCATAATAAATAGTAAAATATTTTGTTTTCAGATATTGATATGCATTTCAGGATATTTTAATTCTTGGATAATCCTAGTTACTGTTATTAAGCACTAACCCACAACAAACACAGTGGTGTAATATGACTCAATTTTATTTTATTAAATAATGAACCATAATATGTTTTGTCTCTCATTTGAGACTTCCTCAATATCTGAAAACTTAATATATTTCAATATTTAATAAAATAAAATCTGACAAAGAGGCTGTTTTAACTAATTTAATGTATATTTAATTGTCAGATAAACTATTTATGACTCACAACATGGTTTTCTGACTTTAAGAAGACGGTCAATAAGTCAGCATATAAATTTATCACTATTTAAAAGCAATGTTTCATCTCCTTTTTGAGACTTCCTCAGGCGTACTACAAACATAATATTACAAGAAATTAAATATATATATATATATATATATATATATATATATATATATATATAAACATGATAATGTCATTTCCTATCTCATATATATATATATAATATATATATATATATATATATATATATATATATATATAAATTAATGAAACGTTTGTAACGTGACGAAGTCACAGGTTTTTGGATATTAGGATAGTAAGTAAGGATAGTAAATGAGGGAGAAAGATAGGAAATACGCTTTTTAAACATATGTTTGGCACAGAATTGTGCTCAGGGAAAGACATATGTCAAGCGTAGAGAAGAAAGGAAGAAGGAAGAGAGACTGAAAATATTCGGCGCCGCCGTGACCCGAACCCGGATCGTCACAGAGCCTCCGCTGTAGCTGCAGAGCGCCTTGACCATTAGGCCACGTCGCCGGTGCGTCGAAGATAGTCAGTCTTGGATATATATACGATGTATATAGTTGGGATGGATAGAGAGAAGTGGGATAGAAGAGATTATTAGGAGCATCCATTAAGGATAAATACAAATTAATGAAACGTTTGTAACGTGACGAAGTCACAGGTTTTTGGATATTAGGATAGTAAGTAAGGATAGTAAATGAGGGAGAAAGATAGGAAATACGCTTTTTAAACATATGTTTGGCACAGAATTGTGCTCAGGGAAAGACATATGTCAAGCGTAGAGAAGAAAGGAAGAAGGAAGAGAGACTGAAAATATTCGGCGCCGCCGGGACTTGAACCCGGATCGTCACCAAGCCTCTGCTGTAGCCGCAAGTGATGCTCCATCTTAAAACTATAAAATCTTGATATATGCTGACTTATTGGTAGTCTTTTTATTTATTATTTATGACTAAATTTCATTTTTCAAGAACATATTGTAAAGTTGAATTTTTCATTGTAATTTTTGGCAATGTTAAGTCTTATATGAGGTTATACAAGGGATATTTTTAAAGCAAGTACCATTTTAGTAGTTTTTCATTATATTTGCAATTCTGAGCATGAGGAATCACATTAATTCAGACAAGCTGTGAAGTATTGCACTTTGGGGTTTCCTTTTCTTAAAGTATTTCAATTTATTCCAAAAAATTGACTGGTAAGTCAGATCAGTGATTCATTTCTTGAAAAATGTTAGGCCAGCAAGAATTCATTGGAAATTGTTTGAGGTGTATGGAGAAGCAATAATGAGTGATGGAATAGTGAGGAAGTGGGTTTGACAATTTAACAAAGGTTGTAAAAATGTGCACATTAAGCCAAGCCCCCACAGCACCAAATCTGATCATATCATTTGGTTGGTAACAATTCAACCACCCTCCCTAAAGACCAGATTTGGTACCAAATGTTTATCATCTGTTTCTTTATGTAAAGAAATTTCGTGGTAGGAAACATTTCAATGATGACGATGATGTGAAGCAGTAAGTGCAGTAAGGGCAAACTTGGCTTTCACCACAGGTGGCATCTTTCTTTGACAAAGGAATACAAAAACAGGTTTCCCATTATGACAAGTGCTTGAATAGTGCTGGTGGCTGTAGAGTAATAGTGTGAAGTGAAAGATAATAATTGATAAAGTATCTGGAAAATCATGTTCTGTCATTTTTTAACAATATTGGTACTTACTTTTTATTTTAAAAAAAAGGGGGGGTGGAGGGCTTGTATTTGCTGCAATTGTATTTTGTATCCTAACATCCTGGGGGACTGGACACCCATATGTTTCCTCCCTAAAATAAACCATTGTGTTTGGAGAAGAAAATCATGGTATGGGATAAGAAGTCTGCTCATTTAATTTTTTTATGTAATGGTTAAAATTGTCAACCTTCTGTGGTGTAGTGGCTAGCGTTGCTGCCTCACAACCCAGAGGTCCTGGGTTTGAATCCTGGCATGGGCTTGGATGTTTGTGTCATCATGGTCATGGAGATCAGTATTAAGATTGTTGGAGGATCGATACGCTGACCATGTGTCGCTCCAAATTCGGAATTTGTCATGCAAGATGACAGTCTGTAGTCGACCTAGTAGGCCCAGGCCCTCAATGGGTTGTAGAGCCCAGGAGGAAGGAAGGGAGGAATGGTTAAAATTACAGAGAAAAATGCTCTATACACAAATTTTGACTAATTACAAGTGTCTAGTATATATTAGTAGTAGAAAATATGATTATACCATTTATATATTGTTTAATCTGCAAATTATTTTTTCCTTAGTAAAATATTCATAATATATTACATTGAACACTTTATTATTATTTCAGGAATTGTGAATGACAGAGGGAAAACATATGGTATTTATGCAGTGTCTGTTGGTCGTAAATATGAAAATACAGGTCATGTGGATAAATGGCATGTATATAGACGATATTCTGACTTTCATGATCTGCATTCTAAGGTTAAGGAGAAGGTACCTTATTAACTCTGTATATCTTAACTTTTAAAATAATGCTCTATCTTAAAACAGTGTAAAATCTTGATTTTTTGCCATTGTTGTAGTATTCTGACTTAGCCAAGCTAACTTTTCCTGGCAAAAAGACTTTCCACAACATGGAACGTGCTGTTTTGGAGAAGAGAATGAAAATGCTGAATGACTATCTTCAAATATTGATTCAACCAGGTGTCATAAGTACTCACCCTTTACTGAAAGACTATCTTTCATCATTTTTAGAACAAAGGGATTTTGGCTCATCCAGTGGAGGGTTAAGTTCTGGTGGAATTGGACTAGGAATCAGTGGAGCAAACATAATGACACACACTGTAAGTTTTTATTAGTAAGGAATGATCCTCCCCTTAAAGCATATCAAATTTTAGCTATACTCCAGTTGTTGTTAATGAGCTCAAGAGATAGATATGGTTTCTGTTAACAGTTGTTATATCACATTTACAAGGTATGCTGCATAGCATTTGTCTCCACTTGAAGGCAGGTAACTCCTTGTCAAGATCATCACTTGGTTTTACAAGCCCAGGAGAGGTACATGAATCTTGTGTCCATTGAGTTCATCATATCAGATATGAGTAAGGTCCTTATAGAAGACAACTTTGGAAAGCCTAAAACGACTTCCTCTGGAACTGTACTAATCTGGGAACCAGGATCATAGACCTTTAAACAAACTTGATTAATGGGATACCTATTATCTTATGCTGTAGCACAGTCACACACCCTATACCATCAGCTGCCATGACATCCTATAATCTTTTCTTTCGCCCACATTTGTGATTGGAAGATTCTTTAACAGTTGATCCCACGTTGAAACTCCGATTTTGTTCGACGTTTACAGGGGGCTACTTTTCCTCTTCAGGTAATTACTTTACATTGTCCAGTGCTGTTATGATGGTCTACCAAGCATCAGGTTGCTTGCTGTCTTTCTTCCTAGCATTTAAAAAAAGGATGTGTGTTAAGATGACAAGAATCGGGCAATGTCAACATTAACTGTCCTGCCCTCCCAGATCTTGTTGAGTCTTGACTTACCAGTCTGCACTGCTCATTCTGCAGCACCGTTAGGTATGAGATGATAAGAAGGATCCAAAATCTGTTTTATGCTGTTTCTTTTTAGGAAACTTAAACTCGGCAAAACTTGGACCATTGTCTGACACTACTTGATCAGGAAGTTCAAATATAGCAAAAAGATGGCACAGATGCTGTGTTTGGGACCCAGGTAAAATCCAGCTTTTGCCTGTAGAATGTAACTATCAAGAACATACAGCCTTTTTAGGGCTTACAGGATCTTCCTTCACAATCAAAACTTGGTACCTGACTTCTGTAGTATTTGTCAATGTGAGAAATTATCATCATGCCAATGAAGTAGTTGTTAATTTCATGTTTACATGGACACAGAACCAAAAATAAAACTGATGATGCATTGTTTTTATACTACAATCATTATTTAAGTTGATAAATGGTGTTGGACAAGTGTCAGGTAAGGTTCTCCTTGAGATTTCTAGAATGGGTTTTCAAGTGTAAATATGATTGAATGTTAGACAGACTTGGTATTTATCCCTGCCAAAAGATTGAAATCAATTTTTGAAGAGTATGAGGTTTGTCGGGCTGAACAATAAGATTTTAAAAGTTTGTTAGAGGCATGAAGTTTACCCTCATGCAGTTTAGAGGTTTTCAGGAAGGAAGGTTTTAGTTATAGGGTTGTGTTTCTGTAACATGGTAATTATATATTTTTTTAGTTCTGGACACATGTGGTGAGAGATGTACTTGTACTTTTAGGCTGGTCAGTGTTGGTTTGGGTGTGTGGCATGTCGTAGAAAATATTTGTGAAGTAGAAGTGATGTTGTAATATCTTGGAATGTGTACCTTAAATTTCTATTTGTGAATTTGGGTAGATTGTCTGAAGTTAATTGAATGCCTGATTCTGGCAGAACTAAACTATATGAGAGGAAAAAATTTATGTGATAAGGGTGACAACTGTGTTGTGAAGACACTAGATTTTTTTGTTGGTTTTATTCAAATGTAAGAAGAAAGTCTATCAAAGACGTCTTTCTGAAAATGAGTGCACTCATACAGCATGAATGGTGCTCCTCTACTGACAAAGAGGGCTCATGCCTGTAAACATTTGAAGAACTCTATAATGTCTAACAATGCAACACCATTACTAACAGTACACAAACAGTAACCTGCCATGTTTTCAGAGGTCTGAACCCCCTTCAGGACAGGATGTCTGATACCTATCAGAATTTTTGTGGTAGCTTTACTGTACCTTTCCTTTGGGAAAGAGAGAGTTATTGACTTTGTTCAGTGTTGTTGTGTTGTGGTTTAAATTTGTCACTGAGCAGCTTGGTTATTATGACCTTTAGATACTGTCTTCAAGACAGGGTCTGAGACTCCCAAAAATTTATTATGTTACTGCTTCCCAGTCTGGCAATTTAAGGTAAGTAATTAACACTGTCTCTCTTTCATATTAAAATAAATAAATTATTTTAACATATTCTGAACCCCCTTCTTCAAGACAGTGTAGTGTAAATAGTGTGGCAGTCAGTCATTAAGTTAGGCCATGCTGTTGAGACACACTAGACTACCTTGAAGAAGGGGGTTCAAGCTCTTGAAAATTTGATAGTACTGCTTCACAACCTGGTGATGCCTTCTGTTGATTTAAGGTAGGTCAACTACTGCTCTCTGTCCCTATTTCCTATCCAAATGAATGAATTATTTTCACTTAGTCCCATCTTCTTTCCTTGCTTTATGTATAGGGAATTCTAAAGTCATGAGACAAACTTTAAACATATATATTTTGTATAGGAATGTATGGTCGGAAGTGACTCTCACAGGCACAAACACAAAAAGTGAGACATGAAAAGAAAAGCAGTGTATACTTACATCATAGCAAAGTGCTTCTTTCCAGAAATGTGCACTATCAATGCTCTACATTGTGACCACCAACCTTAATAGAAACTTGGTGGCTGTGATTTTGGGAATACCACAGCAGCCCTACAGCTGTATTGTGAATGTTTTCCCAACAGGTATAAGTCAAACCACAAAATATTTTTTCAGTTGCATTGGCATCTATTTTATTCATAGCCATAGTGCTATAATGTAAATAAACCATTTTTTTTATCCATGTCTCATTTTTTGTAATCGTGCTTTAATGCATCATTTTATACTATATATACCTATACAAAAATGTTTTAAGAAGCTTTACCACCCCTCAAAGTTGGTCCCATTATCATAGAATTATCCTGTATGTATAATTTATATGGACATGCTGAAAAAGTCCTGATAAATCAAGTAAGAATAATGTCTCAATGTCAAAACAATTTTTATGGATAGGAAAGATGGACAGTTAATGACTTACCTGATTGATTCACTTGATTGAAGTGCTGCCCTCAAACACATTGTCAGTGTGTCTCTTACCTATCCATATCAATTATATTTTTATTTTGGTTCTTAGCCATGAAATATTAGTCTGTAGTTTTTTTAATCATTGTGTTAGTAATTTTATTGTTTTGAATAATGAATTTTTTTAAATTATTAGTAACACTTATTTGACATTAAAGTTAATACTTATAAAATTTATTTATTTGAATGATTTTTATCAGTTGGACAGCCTTGTGGTTAACCCATTACGCAGTTCTATGAGAACTGTAGGCCAAGCTGTGCGAACCATGCCTGACAATCTTCTTAGTACTGTGGATGGTGTTGTGGATGGTCTAAGTAAAGTTTTCAGTGGAAATCAAACAAGTGCTCAGAGACCCCCAGGATTTTATGAAGCTATGAAAGTAGGAGCTTCATTACATATTGAGGTACAAAATGTAATAGATATTTTGTAATTGGCATAAAAAAATTAGCTTTGTTAAATGAAAGGATACTGTGTACCATTTTAGACTCATTTATCAGTTATCAATTTTATTTAGTTTTTCTCTTCGAGTTTTAATAATTTATTACAGAAAGAAGAAGTGTGAAAAAAATCCTACAAAGTTTTACCGTTTCTAACCTTTTCAATCTTTCTAATTAAAAAAAACATAAATAATGTACAATTTACTAAATTATTCCACACTTGACAACTAACAGATTGATAATTCTAATAAAATTAATAAAATAACTGAGTGGTTAACATATAGACTCAAAGAATCACATTTACATCAAAGAGAACTATATTTAATTGTAAGGGATAGGTGCAATCCCTATTTGAAAAAGTATGCATTTTGTTGACAAATCTAATAATAAGGTAATAACTATATGAGAAACAATGTAAAGGTAAACATTTTTAAAATTCAGATGAAACTCAGCTGTAGTTAAGTAAATTTCAAACTGTCGAATATACTAATGAATTATTTAATCATTTTCTATCAATTGTAGAGAAAATTGGGATAAATTCAAATAAATCAGTAAAAAATACTATACACAAAAAGTTTCAACTTTGTATGACATAACCAACTGAAATTAAAAAATAATTATAAATTCTGTAAAGAGCTTAACATTATCAGGATATGATGGTATTTCGAGCATTATTCTGAAACAAATTACTTACGGGTGTTAGTTCTATATAAATAAATACACTAAAATCAAAATTAGCAAAACAAGTGGGGTTCTACTGACAATAAAAAGGTAAAATTCAGCCCAGAAAACTCAGGTGAAGAGGAGGCTAGTGAAACAGACTGGTTATTGCCTTAAAATAGAAACAGGAAAAAGCATTAAGTTAGTGAGTCTCTTGATAAAGCAAAAAAAGAAAAGGAAATCCACATAAAACAAGCAGATTGAATACCCAAACCTCCACCAATAATTATAAACAATGTAAAGGATTTCCAGAAAGACAAAAATTAAACACAGATTACATAATTAGCTTCTTAAACAACAAGCAAAATAAAAAATAAACATTAATACTGACAAAAAGTACAGATCAATGACAGACTTATTAAATAAAACAGATTTTGGGTGGCATATGTATGAAAATAAAGCCATAAGGCCCATTAAGGTAATGGTCAGAAGTCTGCATCCCACAATTTCTGCTGAAAGGATTTTAGACAAACTAGAAAAAGACAATTTAAATATCCCAGAATTGATAAAAAAAATCTTGAAATAACTGTTATTAAAATCGTAGTAAACCAAATACAGTAGCTGCTGTATATTATAATATTTGACATAATTGAAGGTATCGATAAAATATATGGTATTCAGTACATCAATATCCTGAGAATAAAAATAAAGCAAGTAAGAAATAGTAAACTTATGCCACAGCATAAAAGATGCCAAAGACGAGGGCATTTTACAAAAGAGCCCCCTGCATTAAATGTGCAGGAGATAATTTAACCTTAAACGGCACCAAAGCCAAAAGCACTCCTGCCAAGTATATAAACTGCTCTGAAGATTTACCTGTTAATTATTGAGAATGTACGATAGGAAAGAGGCTACAGAAACATAGACAAAAAGACTAAGAAAAACACTTTGAGACCAGTTGCTCCTAAATTGACGAGAAGAATACTACTACTACTCCATGACGTTATAGCCCTTGTAGGACTAGAGCCTGCCTCACTATAGAAGCCCATTCTCTTCTATATTTCACCTTCCTCCTCCATCCTCTTATTCCCAATTCCTTCATATCCTCTTCTATATTCTCCACCCATTTCTTTCTAGGTCTGCCCACACATCTTCCTCCTGGTTTCCATTTCCATATTCTTTGCAGTAGGGCTCCCTCTTCACTCCTTTCCACATTTCCAGCCCATCTAAGTCTTGTGCTCTTAATAGAGCTTACAATTTGGGGGCCACTATAGTGGACATAAAGTTCCTTGTTATTTAATTCTCCATTAATTGTTTTCATGCTTAGGTCCATAAATTCTTCATCGCTCCTTAACACCAGGTTTCTGCTGCATAGGTCACTACTGGTTTAATTACAGTTTTATATATCTTTTCCTATCCCTTTTTTTTGAAAGTTGTTGAGACTTCAGAAGAGGAAGTAGGGCCCAGTAACACCTGTTTCCCATTTGTAAGAGTTCTCTAATTTATTCCCCTATTGAACTACTTTCTGATATAATTGAACCCAGGTATTTAAAACTCTGAACTCTTCCGAAGCTAGAATTCTCTATGGAGATATTGGTAATATTTGCCCATCTGTGTTTGTTCCTGGATACTATCATGTACTTTGTTTTCCTCGTGTTCACCCTCAGCCCTAATTTAGTTCCTTCCTGTTCCAATTGTGTGAACTTTAGTTGTTGTTCCTGGGCTGATCTGCTGATTAATACAATATCATCTGCGTATGCCAGTATTTGTGTCATTCTGTTGTATATTGAGCCACCTGGGTTGAAATCCACTTTCCTGACTGCTCTTTCCAGCACGATATTAAACAGTATAATTGAGAGTGCGTCTCCCTGTCTCAATACTTGTTTAATGTTGAATTTGTTCAATATTTTCCTTGAATTTACCCGTATTGCCTGCAAGGGTCATCCGAATTAGTCGAATCAATTTCCTTGGTACGTAGAAATCAACCGTTGTTTCAATAAGGACGTTTCTATCAATGTTATCATATGCTTGTTTGTAATCAATAAATAGCATATGTAGATCAATATTCAACTCATAACAGTTCTCCATGATGGTACTCAGGATGAATATATGATGGCTAGTAGATCTGTCTTTTATGATTCTAGCCTGGTATTCCCCCACTATATTTTCCATTATTTTCTTCATTTTATTGGCAATAAGTATCAATAGTACTTTGTATGCTACATTAAGTAGTGCTATTCCTCTGCCTTACCACCTTACTTATGTACTGGTTGGATTATTGCACCTCGCCACTCTTCCTTAATCCAAACTTCTTTGATCAGTTTAGCAAAATGGAGTTCTAATGCTCTTCCTCCATTTTTAAGCAACTTGGCTGTAATTCCATCTTCTCCTGGAGCTTTATTATTCTTCGTCTGCCCTACTGCAGCTATTATTTCCCCTTCTTTGGGTACCATTTGCTGTTCTCGTATATGCTGTTGTATTTCCATTCCTTCTTGAGCATTTAACAGTTTACTGAAATACTGCGTCCATCTGTCAAGTATGCCCTCTTTATCTCCAATCACATTTCCTTCTACATCTCTACAGTAATCTGTTCTCAGCTGGTATCCCTTCTTAAAGTTTTTAACTTGCGCATAGAATCGTTTTGTGTCCACTTTTTCCCAATTATTTAGCTCTAGGAGCATTGAGTCTAAATATGCTCTCTTTTTCTTCCTACTTACCCTTGTGACTTTTCTTTTTTTCCCTAAAGTAGTCTGCACTTACTCTAGTTTTCTTTTGTAACCAATTCAATCTTGTGACATTTCTTTCTTTAATCCTCTCTTCGCATTCTCTATCAAACCAGTCTTTTCCCTTTTCTTCTGCTTTCTTCTGTCCTAGCACTGAATCTGTGGAGGCAATCAGTTTATTTCTCAATGTGTTCCACTGCTCTGCTATACTAATCACTGTTTCCATTTGCTTTTCCTCCAGTTATCCACTTCTTTTTTAAAAGTCTCTACCGTTTCCACTTCCTTTAATTTCTGGCTTTCAAATTTTATTCTTTCCTCTAATGTGCTTTCTCCAAGCGATCTTCTGTCTATATTTAATCTGTACAAGGAAGTGGTCGGGAGTTACAGTCTGGTCCTCTCCTACTTCTTACGTCCAAAATATTCAATGCGTGTCTTTTTCCGATCAATACGGGATCTATTTGGTTTAATACCATCCCGTCAGGAGAGACCCATGTCTGCTTATAGATGTCTTTTCACGGGAACATGGTACTATTAACAATGAGGTTCTTTTCAGAGGCGTAATCCATAAGCCTTCTTCCGTTGCCATTGCTAACCTCATGTAGGCTATTTTTTCCTACGTCACTCTAGAATACTTCTTCCCTTCCAATTTGAGCATTAAAATCTCCCAGAATAATTGTTACATCATTCCCTGGTGGTTTATTATATACAGCCTCCAAGTTATTGTAATAGACATCCTTTACATCCGTTTCCTGTTCCTCTGTAGGGGTGTATCCGTTTATTATTGCGGTGTTAAAGAACTTCCCCTTAATTCGTAGAACACTTGCCCTATCATTAAAATCCAATATCAAGTCTTTATAATGGTTTTTAACTAAGAAACCTGTTCCATACATAGTTCTTATCCCCCCACTATGGAAAATAGTGATATCTCCAGACTTCACGTTTTTTCTCCTTTCCAACTCATTTCTTGAATAGCCAAAATTCCTATGTTACATGTTTCCATTACTTCTTTTAGGTTATTGAGGGTTCCTACTTGCAATAAACTTCTCACATTCCATGAAGCTAACTGTAGGTCATATCCTTTTCTTCTTTGCTTTAGTCGTTTCCATTGTATCTGCCCGGCTTCATTTAGTGTGGCTTTCTGAATGAGATTCTTTTTATGGTTTTGGGTTGATAGCCCCAAACAATGGAGAAGAATAAAACTAAACGACCAGAAATAAATCCATATATTTTTTAAAAACAAACAAAAACCCCATTGGTTCTAGATATAAATGGCACCACTATGCCCTATGAGAACAATGCCAAAATACCTAGGTATGACTATATGTCAAACTCGGATGGAAAGAACATGTTAAGAAAAAAAGTAGAACTAAACCTCAAATATAGAAATACTTCTGGTTAATTTGAAGAAATTCCAAGCTTTCAATTTCCAATAAACTAATGATTTTTAATCAAATATTGTAAACAATATGGCTCTATACTATTCAGCTTTGGGGCTGTATGTGTTACAAAACATTAAGTGTATTCAAACATTTAAGAATAAAGTGTTATGAAACATAGTGAATGCTGAGAAACCAGAAATACCTATCTCAATTGGGATCCTGGATTCCAACCATCCTGGAAGAAAAAAATAATAATGTGGTGGAAAGCATGAAGCAAGGCTTCACCTCCACGTCAACCCAGAAGTCTGAACTGGATAATCAACACCATACAGGAAGACTCAAAGAAAACTGACTTCTGTAATATATAGTGTATATAAGCAGTGTCTGTGACATGTACAGAGACAAGAAAAATCAGGAAGACAAGATTGGATAGACATGAGTTAATAACTATATAGTTTAAGGTTGGTTAGAAGAAAATTAATGGTTAGTCTTTAAAGACTAATTTTATGGTAGGCACACTGATGCTATTGTAAATAATTCAATTAAATGCTAGTAATTACAATATTCACCATCTATTAAACTAGTTATTTTAATGGCTTAACAATTAACAATTTTATGCAGTTTCACACATAATTTACAACTCTAAGACACAATGACAATAATGTAAATTAAACTTCATGGACTAAGTAATAATAAATTAACTGATTATATTAATGAATTACTAAAGAAACTCGGCTCAGACACACAGTAGCATTCATGTCCAAATTCAGTGATTCAAAACCAAGAAAACTGGTTTATTTTCATTCAGTTTTGTCATATATAATTATATTCTAGGACAATTCATCAAGCAAAGACAAGCTTTTTGCTGCACAAAATGTGTAACCCAAAAATATGTCAAGTCATTTCATGAACTTTATGTAGAAGTCTCTTAAAAAATGACTATTTTCACTCTGTTGTACCAATATCTCAGTAATGATATTTTGTTTATTAAAAGTAGTCACTAATTAGTAAAAATTCTGATATTAATGGCAAGAAACTAACCATCTCTACAACAAAATGTAAATTACTGTCATTTACTGTATCAGACATCTCTGTCTTTAACGAACTGTAGCAGAGAATAAAACAGTTATCAAATAACCAAAGTCAATTTAGAACTGAACCAACTTTTTTCTCTCCTTTTCAGTAAAAAAAAATTATAAAAGAATCTGAGCTGTAGAATTTTGTAAAAAAGTAAATAGTTAGCATAAATATTAATCAACATCATGCACCGTTAGCTAGCATGTACTATTAATAACATAAGTGAATGATTTTATATAATATATAGCACTTGTGTAATTGTTGACATATAAATATAAACAACAATGTACACCCTGACATATTTCACATCATTGAAGCATGATTTCTATTCTGCATTTATGGAACATGACTATTTTATTATCGAGCTGGTAGTTATGCAGGGAAAATCTTTGCCGTTGGTCTCTCAACTTTTGTCATGAAGGATGCACATATGAGGTTTGTAGCAGACACATATTTGCCAATTAAAATACAATATTCCTTATTTAATTATGTAGAACTTTTTAAACTGTGCTTGGAGTGTGAAGGCTGGATAGAAATGAGACAACAGTAAAAGAGTATTGTATTCATTGTTACCAAAGCAAATATACAGTATATGTGTACCTACTCTTTGGCAAAATCATTTTCTTATATTACTTCTTATGTTTTTACACTTTTTGTAGAACTTACATTTTCCCTCTTATATTTCAGACTGATGATAATATTCCTCTACGTATAATGTTGCTCTTAATGGATGAAGTATTTGATCTCAAGTCAAGGAATCAGTGGTTGAGGCGCAGAATTGTTACCTTGCTAAGGCAAATTATTCGAACCATGTTTGGTGACATTGTCAATCGTCGAATTCTTGATTATGTGTCACTTATGACTAGTCCTGAGCAGGTTGCAGATTACTTACGTACTTTCAAGTAAGATTTCAAATACGAAAATGTTTCCAAATCTAAAATCTCTATTAATTTCATGTAGGTTTAACATAAATCATTTTAAACAAACTTGAAAATTTATATTTTGGTTAATGCAGACATTCACTCTGGCCTAATGGTGTCAGAGCTGAACCAAAACCTCCTCGTGATGATGCTACTAGGATGAGGACACGTGTAGCAGCCAAAGTTGCTCTTCTTTCAAGTCTCTCTGGTAAGATGATAAAATATGCCATTAGACTACTACTTGGACCTTGTGTAGAAGTGTGTGTGGCACTTGAAAATCAAACTCTGCCAAAAAATGAGATATCAGTGGTAAACTGTTATTGGCAGTCTTCATATTTTTCTCCTTCTTAATTTAGATGAACTTCCTATGAAACTATTCTTGAAGGATAGTAAGGTGCATTTTGTGATTTTTCCATGTAGTATAGCATTATTGCATTATGTGGGTTTTATCAGGCATAAAGCACCAAGGAAGATTGTATTAGAATAATCCATGTTATTTATATAATCTTCACAATAATCTCTAAGTAATTTAAACCGTCTGATGTAATTTGTTATTAGATATAACTGATTTATTAAAATTATGAATGATTTAAGAAATAATAAAAAAATCCTTTGACAGTCGCAATTTATTATTAATCCGTAGAAAACAATTGTGACCTTCAAAGGGTTTTTTATTATTTCTTTAATATCAACATTAAACAGTCAATGAACCCAACAAATGATTTAAGCAAATAAGCAGTTTTCTGCATCTTTATCCTCTTCTTGTTTATTACCATTATAAATATTTACTAATACCCATATATTTTTAAAATATAATATTAACAGATTAGGAAAAGTCCAAAACATGGTGACAAATTAAATAAAACCTTAATGGTCTGTTATTGATTATTAATTTTAATTTATTTAAGTTAATTATTATAAATACATTGTAATATACTTTTTTGTGTATAAAACATTTATTAATTAAAAGTACAAATATGATCAATTTTAATATTTTTCATTTATTAATTTAAAGTGAAGACACGGGCTTAATCTCAGGGGATTTTGGGTCTCTCAAGAGATGGAGTATGCAGTAGCTGAAAATAGAAAGAAAAATCATTGAATATTAATTTATCCAGAGCAGTGAACAAGTTTCACAATTTTTTTTTATCGCTTACCCACAATTACTGGGCCAACAAACATCCACCTCTCAAATGTTTGTGCGTCCCTCTGGCGTCTTGCAGGATTTGATCACGTCTGCTCACGTCCGTCCACTCGTCTGCCTTCTGCCCTCTGGTCCACTCACCTGCCTTCTGCCCTCTGGTCTACTCGCCTGCCTTCTGGGCTCTGGTCCACTCGCCTGCCTTCTGCCCTCTGGACCACGTCCTCTCCTCTCCTCCACTCGCCTGTCTTCTGGGGTCTGGTCGCGAGCCACCCATCGGCTTCCCTTTTAAACCTTCCGACGGGAATTCCCCTATTTCACAACATTTCGGGGTTCCCCGCCCTCATTTTTTAAACTCGTTCGGCGGGGTTTTCCCATGGGGGTTCACCATCGTCATTTTTTATACACCCTCGGCGGGCCTCCCCCACGGGGAACCACCATCTTTCGGCCGACTAGCCATTGTTGTTGGCCGAACTGCGCCTCATAACGCCACAACCTTACAAAATCCGCCTTTTTTATCACAACATATATTAATTTATATACTATTTGTTATATTCATAATATTTAATATCATCTTACAGTTTTTTGTCTTTTATTGATGTTTATTTCAGATGAGTTAAAACACATCATTGGTAGTGAAACTGCCAGGCGAGGACTGCTCCGTGTTTTTGAATTGTTTCAACGCCCTGTGCTGAACCGTCGGTTGCTTCATGTATTGTTAGAAGGGGTTTTGCAAACCTTGTTTCCCCAACATAGGTTGAGTCATATATTTAAAACATTGCATTCACGGTCAGGAAGAGTTCCTAACAGGGGAACTGATATGGTACTACGAGGTGAAGCTTTAGGAAGATGTAGATGATAAATATTTGGAAATTTTAGGTTTTATTCAGTTATAAGGAAGGACTAAAATACCTAAAAATACTTCTCTCATGGTGCTCTCAAGTATGAAACTCAAAAATAATGGTTTTGAAGAATTGAAGAGTTTTGTGTAATTGTGGATAATTAATTATTCTTGTAAATCTATACTTGTGAAATTTTTGGCTGACTCAATGATATTCAAATAAGTTAATGTATTTCTTTATTGTATATACATTCTGTTATCATTTTAAACTGATTTTTTGCACTTTTACTTCTATATATATATTTATTTATTATTATTTTATATTGCATTTTTGTATAAATAGGGAAACACTTGAATATGATTGTTTAAAACAAAATTATGGGTTTTAAAGAATTCATTTTCATTGCTTACAAATGAAACTATGGGCTAAAATGAAGCAAAAAGTTTTATTTGTGCTTCTGTTAGTAAATCATATAGATATTGTATCTATTTTATGTGTTCATCATCTAATTTAATACTTTGAGTATCTATGACTTTCTATTTGAGACAGCTATGTTAAAATTTAATTTTACAACCTAAAAGATGTTGGTATGAGTTTACTGATCATAAGTTCCATCATTTACATGGAACAGTGAAGCCAAAACTTGGAACATATCTGCAATGAAAATGTCCAAAGCCATGAGACTGTTATTGTGTCAATATGATTACATTCCATTTATGTCTCATGTGTATTACACATTATATTCTTCTTCATGATTCATATAATGTTTACATATGCCATGCACTGTTTTACCTGTTCCTTTTATTACATTTCTTGTATGATTGCGTATCATAAATAATTTATCATGTCAGTAATGTAAGTACCTTAATCCTGCAATTTATTTTGTTTTAGTATAATAATGAAACATTTTGTTCAAGTAAGTATCATAGAATCGTACTGAAAATTCATTTGACCTAAATATAAGACTTTTAATAATTGAGGCTGGCAATCATTTGTGAATAACAGATAACAAATAGATCAGAATAAATGATATATGCTAATATATTTTTGTTTTGTAATTTGTACATTACATATATCAGTGGTGGATCCAGGTGGAGGGTTTCCCCCCCTCCCTTCCTCGTAACATTAATGCATTTTGTGGGAAAATTGATATTATTAAGGAAACTACCAATTTTTGTGATGATTTTATTTTCATTATTAGTTGTAACTGATAATTGAGGTTATTAAAGTAACTATATAATTTAATCAATTTATATATAGCATATTGTTTCTTTGTGGAATAAAAATGTACAAAACAATACCATATGTTGGTTGTAACCTTGTTGTTGTTGTGGTGGTATTCAGTTCTAAGACTGGTCTGATGCAACCCTCCACGATAACCACAAAACTACTACACCCTCCCTAATCTGCTTAGCATATTTCATCCTTAGCCTCCTTCTTCTGTTCTTACCACACACACTTCCCTCTAATGCTAATTTTACAAGACCCTCATGTTTTAAAATATGGCCTATTAATCTATCCCTTCTCTTGATCAACATCCTCCATATTGTTCGCTCTTCCCCTAATCTGCTTAGTAGTTCCTGGTTAGTTTCCCTATCCACCCATCTGATTTTCAGCATTCTTCTGTAGCACCACATTTTGAAAGCTTCTATTCTTTTCCTGTGTGCAACTATTATCGTTTATGTTTCACACCAATATAATGCCACACTCCAAACGAACATTTTTAGTAATGATTTCCTAATATTCATACTTATACTAACTGAAGCACCTCCTGTTCTTTCAGTTTTTCTAGTTCCCATCTTTTTGTTTTAATTCCTTTCTTGAGTTTCTTCATTTTCAGACTGTATATGTTATAATCCCTATATTATATCTACATGGACAGCCTTTTGGTTCTTATCGATTAAATTTGTAAACCATACAGATATGAAATCTTACACAGCCAAAGAATTCACCTTTATTGAAGAAGATGTGATGTTCATTATAATTACATAATACTAATTACTGTTAAATAAATCTTCATTCAAAAACCATTATCATCTATTAAATTCATTATACAAAGTAGCAGATGTAAAATAGAATAGACTGAAGTTAATTAGAGTATTATGCTATTCAGATATAAACTTTACAAAACTGTTACCCCACTCCCCATACTTCTCTGGATCTGCTACTGTGTGTTTTCATATATATGTCAGAAAATAACATTGTCAGAGTAATTAAAACAAATAATGAGGACTGGAAAAAGATACAGAAATTTGGTAGCTTACCTGAAGTGTAAAGTTGGGAGGAACCATGCTGAGTGCAGCGTTTGAATTCTGGGAGGCAGCCGCCCCCTTCATCAGAAGATTGGGTAAAGCATTCCAAGTGACGTCCAGCAGTCAACTGACTGGCTCAGTCGATGGCTGGCCGTCACTCTAAATGTTTTCCTAATCTGATGAAGGGGGCGGTGCCTTTAAAAATTCAAGAGTCTAAAGCCTTACTTGGCGTCTGCCATCTGTGAACTTAAGGTAAGCCACCAGATTTCAGTCTCTCTTTCTTGTCCTTGTTCATTGTTTTATATATAATTAAGATTTCTTTTTGAAAAATATGTAATTTATTTATCAATTATTTGAATACTCATACTATTAATTACTACATGCTTAAATAGTTTCCTACATGCTTGCTACAAGTTGTGATATTTTAGTTACATAATTGTAAGTAATGTTTTGAAATTTTTGTATCATAGTGTGGCTGATATTTAAGTCAGTACAAATTATCATAGGTATGCCACCTGTCATGTCATTATTATTGGTGATCATATGTGTTGTTTAAGATAGGTACAAATGTTTGATTAATAATTATAAATATTTTGTTAAAAGAATTGTGATAAAATATTTTATAATAAATAGGTAGAGGCTGAAACTAATTGAATTTGTTTATTTGGTCAAGCTGTAAATCATGGATAATGTAAATACTGTTTTATGTTATAATAGAATTTATTTTCATATGGAGACATACTTTTTAATTCTCTTTGTACTGGTAGAATTTGATGATAAAATTCTTATTGTCATACATTAGTATTTCTTAAGTATTTAAAGTTTGGTAAATGAGCCTGTTTGATCAGTGAATCATTATTTGTGATGAATTTGTGTAAAATTACCAAAGATAATAATAGTTTCCTGTTAACAAAATTGTAATTAAGATGTTACTGAATCTCGTACTGGAATGTGCCAACTGTCTCACAGAAACTCGTTAGAGACACTTGAATTGTAAAGTTAACTGGTATATCCACGTTGTCGTTTTAATGTATACATGTAAACATACTTATGTGTAAATGAAATATTTTATATAAAAATAAATGGATCTCATATTTCAAGAAAGAAATGGTAATGATTTTAAAAGAAGTTTTTAAACAGTTTTCATTCCCTATATCTCAAGTCTTTTTAAATCTTTTAAAATAGGAAAAATGTAAATATATTTTAAGAATTTAATTTCATTTTTTATGCTTTTTTCATTTTCTTACTTTTGCTACAGAGACCTATAAAAATAATGTCATAATAGAATTATAAAAATGTTCAATAAATCACGTAACTTTCTTATTCAGATATAAAATGTTTGTGCATTTTAATGTGATGGCCCAAAGGCACATGATTTTTGAAATTATATTTTGTATTGTGCAGCTAATTATTTGGAATCAGAATTCCTGGATTTTGGATGAAATTCTCTTACGATTCAGGTTGGATAAGTTTCCTGACTAGAATTGCAAGACAGTTTCATCTATTATCTTACACTAAGTAAACCTTGGCTCTACATTCATGAGTTTTGTCTGTTTAAAAATTTGCATCAATTCCATCCTATAGATGTAGAATTGATTAATTTGCATCAATTCCATCATATAGATATAGAATTGATTAATTCTGGACTCGGAATGACTCATTTTTAACCAACACGAAATGTGTGTAAAAAGACCTGTATTGCCATTGCTCCTTTTGTAGTGTGCTTGTCACTGTTTGATTAGAAATATTTCAAATAAGCCCACAATTTAATCTCTGGTAATGAATCACTTCTAGTTTTTGTGCATTGAAATATTATTTTAAGAGATAATAATTTTTAAAATACACATAATTTAAGTAATTTGTAATTGATATGGTCTGTAGAAATTGAGAAAATTAATTTATGGTATAATGAAAACTGAGGTATGGTATGGTGGCCCATTTTTGACAGGCACTCCTGAGGAGGAGGCATATGCCTCCAAAAATTTGAATAGAAAGCTGTTAAGTTACAATGAACCACTAGGCTGGGAAGCAGTAGCATGATGTCTGAACAGCAAGACAACCGCTCAGAGATACTTTCCTGAAGAAAGACATGTTACTGCTTCCCAAATTGTTACACCTACTACTGTTTTAAAGTAACTCAATCAATTCTCTAACCCGCTTTCCTTTCCAATTGATTTATTTATTTTAACATGTTACATAATACCTTTTTTCATTCCTACATCTTTTACCAATTTTCTGGGTTGAAACTGAAATGGCATCTCTCTCTTTCATTTCATTCCCAGCATATTAATATTGTTCGCTCTTCCCCTATTCTGCATTAGAACTTCCTCATTAGTGATTCTATCCATGCATCTGTTTTTCATCATTCTCCTATAGCTTCTATTCTTTTTCTTTCTGCAACTCCTACTGTCCACATTTCGCTCCCACACTTCATACAAACATGTGATGTATTATACGTAAATTTTCAAAAGGTACCTATGTTTGTTAATGAATATGAATGTAAGCTATATTTTTAGCAGGAAGACAAGAATGTAAAAATGTCAACCGGACCAGGGAATCAAACCCAGGTCCCTGGTCCGGTTGACATTTTCCATTCTTGTCTTTCTTCTAAAAATTAACTGTATGCTTTACTGATCAATTGAGCATTCCCACTAACTTAGATTGTAAGCTATATTTTATTTGGACATTTTTACAAGCTATGCTTTTTCTGAAACTTAAAATTTTGCTATTTTTTCAATTAATGTTTCAAAAAGTTATTGCAGCTCGACATTCTACAACTCTGACGCCATCGTATTACTCCCTCAATTATTGAATCAATATATAATAAGTAAGGTTATGCACTCCAAAGAGTAAACAAAGTAATGTGACACTTTCGTTTCAATTAAGAGTTCCCATTTTTCCTGTTACATTCATTAAAGGCTTTAGCCATTAGAATAAACTACTAAGTTTGCATGGAAACATCTGGCTGTTCAAAATTTTATGGTATTTTTTTCTCAATTTAAAGGTTGTCTGCATGATGATTGTATTTTCAATTCTACATTTATTGTACTTATATATGCATTCATTTGAAATTAACCATACCACAAATTAACATTACACTTTATTCCCCTTTTTTAAATAGACATTGAAATGACTACAAAGCAACCCTCCACGCTAACATATCTTGTGCAAGCCTTTTCATTTACTTATAACTAGTACAACCCACAAACTCCCTAATTTACTTAGTGTATTCCATCCTTCACCTCCCTCTTCTGTTCTTACCCTGCACACTTCCCTCTAATGCAAATTTTACAAGACCATCATGTCTTGAAACATAGCCTATTAATCTACCCCTTCTCTTAGTTAACGTCCTCCATATTATCAAAGATCTAAGGTTTTCCCGGTGCATATTCTGAATAAACAATTCTTGGATTTCCATCCAATTTCCAGCATTCGCCTATAGCACCACATTTCAAAGGCTTCTATTCTTTTCCTTTCCCCAACTCCTATAGTCAATGTTTCGCATCCATATAACGCCACGCTCTATACGAACATTTTTACCAAAAATTTCTTAATATGCACACTTATATTATTTGCAAAAGCCTTCCTTGCCTGTGCTATCCTACTCTTTATGTCTACTATACTTCTACCATCCCTAGTTATTACGCTTCCCAAGTATCAGAATTCCTTAACTTATGTCAAAATATCCCTTGCCAATCTAACACCATTTGTCATTCCACTGTTTCCCATACAACACTCCATTACCTTGGTTTTCCCTCTATTAATCCTCATATTGAACTCTTTCTCCGGGACTACGTTCATGCCATTTATTATGGTTTCCAAGCCTGTTTGTTGATTACAAATAGAAATACGAAAAGGCATTTCGGTTATAACTGTCATTTAGCCACACCATGTACTTTGAATTTTATTCAAAATTATTTTCAGTCTTATTAAATGTTTTTCAGAATATACTAACTGAAGAACTTGCCACTTTATACAATCAAATTAATTCAATATTTCAAAATCATTGAAGAAATGCTCATTACAAAACTTAGTGTCTCATTTTTCATTTAATCTACAATTAGGTAGTGTGTCTGCCCTGTGTTGTGTACAGTTGTTATTGATAAAGAGTAATATTAATTGAAGATAATTATAAAATGGGAACATTATATATAAATAAGGCTGTAAAGAAAGCAAGTAGCGTAGCTCTTCCCTTTCGTGTGTAGCGTATCCCACCCTGGCAGCTTTTATTTTATGCCCCCATCTGTATTAATTTTGCATCATATATAAACATATTTTGTGCCTTCCTTATTGTTAAAAATTAAACCCTAGATATTTAGTGGCTCAATTTTATATTGTAAGGCATATTATAAGCACATTTTAGTAAAATTGATCACTTTACTTTCCCCACGGTTAATTTCAATTTTTTCCCCTGGGTCCATCTAGTTAATATATATAAGTGATTTTCAGGGTATTTACATCATGCTCATATATGTCCATGCAGATTACATGGTCTGACCATTCAGTAAATCATTAATATTAGCAATGGGGCTGTGACCCGTTCCTGTTGGACTTAATCTGACATAGGTTCAAGTTGTGAAGTAGTCCTGAATTGGGGATGAAATGTCAGTTTTCTACTTGTATTGGTTTGTGTCAATGAAGCCATTGTAGTGGATATTTGTTATAAAATTGTTCACGAGTTATTGGTCGTTAAATACAATATATATTTTGAATATTTCTGTTAATCACACATTTAGATCGAATAAGAAATCTATTTTCAATTTGCTCACAAACTTGAAACTTGCAATTTTTAGAAATATCACTAGTACTTGAAATTTATCATAATACAGAAATTAATTTATACACTCCAACAATGTCTATGTTCATAATGAATTTCAAAGTATATTAATTCTCACTTCAATCAATTTTCAGGTGAATAAAGGGTAGGACCCTTAAATTATAGCTCGGGGGCCTTAGTTAACCCTTGACCGCCTTCCTCGATCTTCTGCATCCCCCTTTGAAAATCCCTACCTTTCCTATTAACACATTCACTACCGATGACACTTTAAAGCGGCAAGTTCAAACTTGCATCCGGGCCAATGACGCTTTTGAACGTTTTCCGATCATTGCCGTTATACACAGCAGAAATACCTTCGCAAGCGCCAACGACGCTTTAATGCGACATACAGTGAAATGTAAAACAATTATTGTTACAGTTAATACTATTAGACAATTATCAATCATCAAGAAAGTAAGATGGCACTTGAAGTCATTTTATATTACCTGTCAGTAAATGTGATAAATTATAGCCTGGAGGCCCCAAGTCAATCCTTGACTGCCTTCCTCTTTCAAAATCCCTACCTATGCTATCAAGGGGAGTTGCCATTTGTTGGACACCCAGAGGGAAATACATCACGTCCTCAATTGTAAATTTTTTGATAATTTTGTGTTATTTCCTCAACTAAAAGCTATTTATTATGATTTAAAAAGGGGGGGTTTAATTAAATATCCCACAGTTCTATAGTTTTTGCTTGTGAGAAAATCATCAAAATAAGAACAAATTTTAACTCACCTTTTAAAACCATCTTGGAAGTCATATTCCACATTTTCAACAGTGACAAGACAAAAGTTCATGTCCACACCATAACAAGTATCACACATAGAAAATTATAATGAAACGCCAGTTACCATTTTGTTACACTTGTGTAAAACAAATGTTACAGAATGGAAGCTTATGTGAAATAAATTCTAGTCAATGTTGTTTATTTCACTTTTACTGTAAATCAAGGTTCTTTTGACCTTAGAGGAGAAAGGCTTTTCTTTCTTTACAAGATCTTAAAAGTCTGCATCAAGTCTTCCCAATGTAAAGAGATTCCTTACCTTGAAAAGACCTACTGTAGTTTTTGTACATCCATTTTCACTTCTAAGCTTTTGTTACAATGAACTCTCTGAAGTACTTAAATAATTTGTTTAAGTATATTGGTGTATTTATTATTCAATTTAATGTAAACCTAGATGATTTAAAAATTGTATTTCAGAAAGTAGTGAAACATTTCAATGTATGCTCCTTTTCATTTTTCTTATATACTATAAGAAATATGGGATAAGCATTCTTCATGAAAAATTTGCTTTATAAATATAGAAATAAGGTAAAAAATTGTATCCGTTTTTTTAGAGAGAACTTTTTGCTTGCGATAGTAATCTATGAAAATATTGTTGCACTCTGTGTTTGTCATCAAGTTGCTTTGAATAATCAATTTGGTGACTGATTCGTCAATCATACCATTTTTCACAATAAATGTATTAACTTAAGAATGTAAATCAGTAACATTGAATTGGATTAACTTGCTTAAATTGTTACGATTGGCTGAAAATTTTGAAATTGCTCTATTTTAATGAAAATTTCAATTTAACTGCACAATTATATTTTGTAATATTCTCCAATCACACATAAATTACATGTATAATTTGACTAATAATAATCCAAGTTCATTTGTTTGATAAGCATGCTTTCATAATGAAAATATTTTGTAGATAATGAAAAAAGGAATTGTGATGCACCTAAATTTTGTAAAATAAAAGGTTTCAATTTTGTGCTTCATAACAGTTCTATTTCTGAGGATTTTTGATTAGGTTAATTTCAATGCTTTTTTGAAATTTGAGAATTTATTAAAATGTGTATTGTATATATAGACTAAATATAAATGCTATTTTGTACACGGCAAAATGTTTTGTAGAGAGAAAACTATAGTTCCTTACAATATTTTTGTTTTCACATGTGTATGAATAAACCAGTAGTAAGAAATTTATATATATTTTAGTTATGTTCAGAGCTTCAATTAAAGTGCATTTGTCCTTTGCAAGTGTTTTTCTGTCACAAAATTTAATTTTATCAGTTTATTATAAGTTTTGCTCGGTCCAAATAGCTCGAGAAGGAAACGGCAGAGAATGTCCACAGAAACATCGAGTTCATTTATAAGCCTGACCCAGTTTGCCAACTGTGAAACGATTGAATTGTATTTTACACGTTTACCAATAGGGCAGTTATTAATTATGGGACTAATCTTAGGATACAGCCTAGTAGTGAGAGGAGCTCAGAATAATTTGTCCTTCGACACAAACTATCCTCAACTTCAAGAAAGCCACCACCTTTATTTTCCTGTCTCTCTAAATTGTGTTAATAGTTGTGACAATATCACGTCCTTAGGTTATGGCCAATTTGCACTTTAAAGAATTTAAAATTTTGGAGGCATTGCCCCCTTTATCAAAAGACTAGGAAAATTCCAAGCGATAGCCAGCCGTTGACTGCAAAGTTAAAATTTTTGTGTGGCAAGCTTTTGTTTTGTTGAAACATTAGACTCCCTAGTCAACAGCCGGCCGTCACTCGATCATCTGATGAATTCCAACAGTACTCTTCACGTAAGTCATTAATTTTCTATTTCTCTTTCCTGTCGTTTTAATTAGCCTGAAATGTCAGAATAAGGACATGCAGGTCAGAAAACAGATAATTAACCAGAAAAATAAACTTTTTTTTTTTGGTAATTGGTTTGAATACATTTTGCGCTACTGTATTATCTTTGAATAAACCTATAAACTAAATGGAATGGAGTTCAATAAAATACAGATTGAACATAAATATATAAGCAACTTTCTTTTATTTGTGGAGCACTGTTATAAACAAGATGTTACCAGTATTATTAACATGTTTGAACAGGGACCGAAATACACACATGAATGTAAGGGCAAAATACTCGGGAAGATACTTTTCATTTGCAATATTTGTGCAATCCAAATGAATGACTAGGATCAGATTCAAGTAATTTATACATATAACAGCTGCAGTATACTGTATTCATAACGAGAAAAAAAATAATCCCAAAACACATATATACATGCCATAGACTTTTAAGAATTATATTCTATAATTAACATCCAAATAAATCCCCAATTATAATACAAAAATTTGTTTGATGTACACCATTATTAAACATATACTTTATTTTTTTCATTTTGGAATGTGATTTTTTTTATATATTTGGAAAACACACAAACACAAAAATTATGACATTAAGAATATCAGGAATCTAGAAAATAGGACAGGGATAGGAGAGGAGGTAATTGGAATAACTCACCCTGTTTATTTATTATGAAACAATATGACACAGCACCCTATAAATTTTAGGCTTAGTAGGTGTAACAATTAACAAGCCATTTCCCAAACGCTATCAGATCTTTCACAAATGCATCTAAAAAAATACAATACACTTTAAGAAATTTCTTACAACTATATGATTAAATTACAGTAGTATATAACAAAACAGCTCGCTCTCGCATACATTCAGTCACAAAACTAGTTAAACTCAGTCAAAAAAGTGTCATGCTTTGTTAAAAGAAAATAAATTAATTTTTCCATATTCAAAGCTGTTGTGTCAATACTGAACAAAAAAAAGTAACGGTCTACAAACCCAAACACCCATAATGTCAAGCACACTTTTTAAATATTTTATAAGCACACAGTAATAAGCGTTTATCGTATTCTACATATAGTTTTTAAAAAATTAAGCAAATCGTTTATCATGTTGCAACACACAAAACAAGCACATTCACTCAAACTATCACACAACGTCGAGAGAAACGTCAGATCGAGGGAATCCGAAACGAAATCTCGACCGTTCACGAGTTATCGGAAACAAAATGACTTGTTTTGAACAAGCACAGAATATTAAAGCCACGAAAGAGCTTTTAAAGCCTGCCTTAAATCACTTGGCTCCAAGTGTAGGAGCTTGAAATTTACATCAATAGGATGGAAAATTTATCCATATTTTACTTTCCCCTATGTCAAATATTTCCACATTGTGGGGCATCATAAGTTTTATACTAGAATTACCACTTAACATTACACCAATTATATGTTAAGGAAATTATAACTGGAAACTTCTATAACAGCATACTTTCTTGGAGAATTTTAAACATGAAGAGAGTCAGAACCAAATTATTAATGATCAAAGCCAGTTCGACACACCTCCCGCTTCTGCAGCAGGAGGAAAGTAGAAAAATGTAAGGCTTACAAACAGCGAATAACAACCGATTCATAAAGACAACAGAAGACTAGCGACTAACTTTTGCCTAATTCCATCGGAGACGGAGATGTGCTGGTGGTTGTGGTGGGGGCCACAGCCAGAGAAGGGGCAGGCACTGCTGGTTTAATGAAGCGCTCAGATGCCCGGCGACCAAACTGCAAAACAATTCATAAGGATTATGCCAACTATGAAAGTAGAAACTATCATGTAAAACTAGTTTAATTTAAAATTTTCCTACATATCTAACTTATATAGGACTCATTAGAATGGTAGCACCTCAGATTACAGAAATCTCTTGATTTAACACAAAAGTACACAAAGTGTGTTATTCACAATTCTGAAAAGTTAAATGTGTGATTTACAGAAAAATAAGCATGAAATAATTATTTGGGATTTGCAATTTTAACAAAAACTCTTAAACAGAGGTCCAGTAACAAATAGATTTGTAACATTTAAAAGTAATTCAAAGGTCATTGTTGCATTGTAACATTACAGCAGACATCTTTTAACCTTCATTTTTATAGTTTACAAGAATTCTTCAAAGCACAGAATAAGATCATTTTAAACTTTTAAAATTTATTATATACATTTGACGACTAATGAATCATATTGCAAAGTACATTTCAAACCAGGTTTCCATAATAACAATTATATTAATTAATTTTTATTATTTAGTTTATTAAGTGATTGAAGTACTTAGAAGTAGTTAATTTATACTTCTCTTGCATATCGTAATTTACAGGTTTCCATAAATTATAACATACTGTAACATGCAGTTACATCTCCGTCCTAGAAAGCCGTAAAGTCAGTCTAGACTGCATTGCCGTCGACCTATGAAGCCAGCAATTGTTGTTGAAGCAGTTCCCAAGTACAGAACTAATGTGAGTGCACGAAAACCTAAGTTAGTCGTCAATAGACACTCATGGTAATGGGTTTGTGAGAAATCGCAAACATAAGTGAGGGGTCTCGAACAGACCACGGAATCAAATTGTGAGAAGCCGACATAAATTGGTGTGTCATTTGATTTTAATTAAGATGACGACGAGATTCATAGTAAAGTGTGTGTTATTGACCACGCCCTGTGGATATATCTTCTTTCAAGAGTTCAAATGGACTGTTATTGTTTTTATCCACAAATCTTTTGGTAGTTTTACTGTGGTAAAATTACCTGGCACCCTATAAAAATAATTCCGAGAAATTATTATTAGACTAACTGAGCTGAATTCATACCAGATAGAGAGTAGACCCAATTTTCTACAATACATAATATTTATTGTTTGGTTTAAGGTGGTTGAAGGTTAGTGTTACTTAATACTTCTATAACCATAACATATTGAAGAGGACACATGGCTATAACATAAGTTCTTCGGTAGAAAGAAGACGCATTGTTGAGGCAGCCGGTTTCTGATTTATATACCCGCAATTGCACAAACACATTGAGTTATAAGGTGTTCTAAGGTTTCCCTTAGGCATTCCTGAACCATACATCAAGCAATTACTGTTGAATGAAATACTGCAGTGGGCTGAGGTAAATGAATTCCTGGGTATTGCCAGGCATCCAGTTAGTATAATATATTTAAGCAACTGAAGACGATGTGATATCACCAAATTAAAATGGAGACAAAAGAATCAGCAGATTACCTTAAATTAAGAGTTGATGTTATGTTGGGAAAGTAAAGAGTACGACACTGTCACTATACAATTGGCCAACATTAGGTGCATTCATGTTGTGTCTTCGAGTTAGGAAGCCAGCACACTGAATGTCTCACCTAAAGGCGACTACTGTCTCTGAAAACTTTAAGAACTTCCTCCTTTCCTGAATGGCAATGCCAAACTTCAATGAAATGTAAAACCTCAATTACATTACCATATTTATTACTTAGACAATGTGACATCTTTTAATGCATGCCTTCAAGAACAACACAGCCCATACATTTTACTGGTATGGATGGAAAAACAGAATGGTTTACTTGAACCAAGATATGGTGCCACCACATTGGACTTTAATTTCAAGTAAGTTATGACTTCTCTCTCTGCTTTTCCTGTCCAATTATTATGACCATCACATCATCCTTAGTTGCTTATATATACTATTACACATAAAAATTATTAATAAAGGAAGACAATGAGCAACTGAAGAACACCTGTGGTCCTCCTGGAGCAAGGGGCGTAGGTGTAACCATGACACCAGCAGAGCAAACAGGTAAAGTGTTAAATGTAGTCTGGCCACAAGCATAACAGCTGCGACCTCCACCAGATGCAAATGTTTCATTGCGAGACCCCGCCAGATTGGTTACGCCTGAAATAAGTTCCAATTAGTTGTTTTTCACATGTACATGGTGCATTCAAAAACAAACAAAAAAATGACAAAAACAATACTTATCATAATTGAACTTTAATTAATTGGCATACTACTGAATAACTCAACATTATTAAAAATTTCACTGTAATAACCCAAGTAAATTATTAATGAACAAGTTTTAATATAATGTAGGCTGCTTCAGACCATGTTATTTAAACTTGCAAGTTTATTTGTAACAAGTGTACTACAAGTATAATAATTTATCCTAAGTTCTGTAAATTAGACCAATTATATATAGAAATTATGCCTACAAAATATATAATCAAATCCTTTATTCATAAAACACACAAAAGTTTTAACAGACGTTTAACGATTGGTAAGTAATCCAACAACAACAAGGGCTTCCAGCCTTAGTTCATATTTGCAGATATCCAAGTAATGTTTTAACAACAATTAGGTTTTGTCTTCAGTCGCAGTTGTACCTGACAATATCAAGAATTACTATGATTAGAAATAAACATCTGAAATAGAATTTAATTATAACTACTTTCCTACAAGTAATTGGAAAAACAAATCACTGTGGCAAAACCAAAAACTGTATGAAGTGGACACTGATAAAATTTTCACTAAAATTTATTTATATATATATATATATAAACATTTAAAAATATTGGTATAGATAAATAGTAAAACAAAGTAACACATTATACAATACATGAAGACACTTTCAATTTTTTTAACATGTTAACAGTGAATTACTTTGGAAATTTGCTGAAACAAACGGCACGTCATTAGTGAAAGAACAGCTGCTGCGATGCAGTGTTGCAAGTCTTCAAGGAAACGCTATCGCTGATGTAACCCCACCAACTGTGGTGGCTCTGAATCAGCGCCAGGTCAGCAGCCACAACACTGCCCATCCAGCAAGATGGTAGCATCTCATCCACATAATGTACACAATTGTGGAAATATGGAAGGATACCATTTTGTTAAAATACAAAATTCCTACTACAGTTTCAAGTTGTTGCACGTGTGACAATTGCAGAATTTTCAGCAACAACAGTTGGTGACATACCTGTCAACAGTTTTGCAAAGTAACTTATCAGCACCAAGTTAAAAAAAACCTTGAGTTTGTCTGTCACATACTGCATCACTTGTTACATTATATTTAACAACTTTGCTATAAACCTCTTTTTTCAACATTTCATAGACATTATAATTACCTTGTATTACCATTGGGCAGCATATGTAAATTATAGTTTTACAACTAAGATTTCTTGCCTTCTAGTTTAATGTAGTACATATATAAAAGTAAGTAAAATTAAATTTGCTACTGTAACAAAAAATATGATAGAAGAGTAAATTATAATAATATATACTACTACTTCATCCTACAAAAGCAGTAATTTTATGAATCAGATACACCCTGAATAAGAGTTCATCTTTGCACTTCCTATTAATAATGTAATACGTATACAAAATGAGATTATTAAGAATAATTAAAACAAAATATATTTAATAATGATTTTAGTCTGTATAGTTTAAATTGAGTAAACAGATTTACCTACACTGAACTTTAAATTTTGAATGTTTCTACAGGTGTATTGCACTGTTTCTTCTTATTAATAAATCAATTGATAAAATGTTTTATGACTGCACAGAACATTCAGATATTCACCTGGACTTAGTGGGCGGGACGAACTTGGCGAGGGTGTGTAAGGTACAGGACTTGAAACAGTGCGTGACCTCACATTTCCACCTGACATGGCAATCTCGTTGTAGTGACGTTCTTCCTCCATCTCTAAGCTAGAATTTATAACATACTTTGAACGCAAAGGAAGGATAAAAAATAAACGCTTACTCTATAAATATAAAAAATTAAATTAAAAAATATCTTAAATATTTTAATGTATAAATAAATTATTAAAGCACTTTGAATTTAACAAAAAAAACTATTTTAACTCTAGACAATCTTAGTTGACTATCTTTCCAAAATGCATAAAAATTGATTGTCTATTATATCCAATTAGATAATGAAAAATACTGTCCAATAAAATGTGTATTGTGCCTAAAAAATATTTTCCTAGATTTATCACATAATTATATGATATATAATTGCATATTTGTATTATAACAAAATTCCTTGCTAAATATAAAATAACAGCACCAGGTTTATCAAATATTGTTCAATAAGACGTTATATATTGAAATGGCTTTTAATCCAAAGCACAAAAATTCTTTCAGAACCATAATTACAGATACATTTTAAACAATGGTCTCAATTCAACATATTTGGAATGTGTTATGGATGTGGAAATATTTAGATTATTATTGTTCATGTGTTTCATTTACTTGGAGATAGAATTGGAAGATTAAGTTACAGAGGACTATGGCACACAAATAAGAAGGTATGAAGGGGGCAAAGTAACAAAATATTAGGCTGAAAAGTAATGAGCAAGAAATAAATTAGAGTTAACAATTACTCAACTATACATTGGGCAGACGATGTGTGTTATAAGAAACTATATATACACTATTACTAATATATACACATCTGGCAGTCAGTGGAAATGTCTTCCTAACTTTCTGATGAAGGGGGTGGTGCCTCTGAAAATTCAAGTACTCTAAACCTCTCAAGGTGTCTACCATCTATGAACCTTAGGTAAGTCACCTTTTTATCTCTCTATCTTTTCCCTATTAATTGTGTGTATATATATTGTAACATGAAAAGTTACACTTAACAATGCAGGCCAGCTTGCGAGTTGCAATTGTTGAGGAACTGACGCCCAACAATGTGGTCTGGCGATACGTTGGGTCGTCAGGGAGTGATGGGAGAAGCAGGTTGTGTCGGCGGGACGACGAGACTGACCACGCCCTGTGGATGTAATTTTTTTTCATGCTCTGATTGAAATTAAAAACTATTAAAATCAATTTTGGTATTTTTTATGAAAAATACCTGGCGCCCTAAAGGAATTAAGAAATCCTCGAATACGGAACGATGGATTCGCTACAATGCCAAAATGAAACCACAATGACATCAAGATGTCTAATTTATTATTGCTAGGTTTAGTTTTACTTATGCAGCTGGGGGATGAGGGAGTGTTACAGAAAGTGAAAATGGTTTTAAAATTAAAATTTCATGGTGATATGCTGTGGTGCAGTGGTCAGTGACACATCAGAGGTCTCAGGTTTGAATTCTTTCACATTTGTGCCAACCAGTCATGAAAATTGAGGCTAAGACTAAAGGAGAAATACTACACTGACCACAAATGACTCCAAAAATCTGTAATGTGGCATGAAAGATGACAGTCCCAGTAGACCAAGGCTCTAAATAGGTTGTAGAGCCAATAATAAATAAGATATTCCATTAATTTTTTCAGCTTTTGGGGAATGTCACGGAGATATAAAGTTGAACCCATAATTTTGTAAAGATAGTTTTTAGCATCTTTGAGAGGTTGATTGGTGTGTGAAATATATGGGCATTTGTTTAATAATCAAAAAAGTTCCTCAAATTTAATGTAGAGATTTCGAGCAAATACAAGAGGTTCTATGTAACAAACTTTTGGTTTCATATAATTTTGTGTTAGAGATAACTTGAATGGCTATGAATATATTAATATTTAGTAATGCAAGTACAAAAACAGTCACATTTAATTTGTAGCATTTAAGCATTCAGATAGGTTAAAAATGGCGTATGAGTCAGTTTTATATGAGCAAGTAATAGAATTACTAATTACACAGAAATCATATTTATATAAGGGCAACCAAGGGATAACTATATGACTTAAGATTACCCCGCAGCCAATGAATGCTTAAAAGTAACAATTTTCTTATTTACAGTGCAATACAAGTTAGTTTTCTTTACATTCAGTGCTGATATTAGCAATATCCCTATAGTCATTCATCAAGATCTTTAACATAATCTGATATAAAGAAAACTAAATAAAGAAAATTAGAAAACTTATGAAACAGGATTGGGTAAATGCAAACATTTTTGAAAAGTAATAAATAAAGGCGATTGTTTGCAATTTGTCGTCAATATATACTAAGAAAATAATATTCATAAATAGTTCAGTTGTCTGTGGCCCAATTTCCAATATTTATTGATAACTCATTTTATTGGCTTTTAAAGAAACATTGAATTTTTTCAATTTTACTTGAATAACTTCTTTACTAACATTAAACTTGGAATGCATGTAGACAAACCTGATTAAATGAACAAATGATAAAATTGTACATAAAATATGATTCACTTCACAAAATTCAAGGAGTATAAAACTAGAAGGCAAGATAAGCACAATATTATTAATATTAGTTTAATACTAAATATTTCCACATAACAGTTGCAAAAATATACAAATTGGAAATGATATATTTAGTACCTAACTTAGTAAAAGAATATCTTTCATTCTAATCTAAAATCTTTATACAAAGGAGGTATTATAACCAAAATCCAAACAAATTTAATTTTGAATTAATTTTCTTCCAGAGGTAGTATGGGCACTTCCAAATATTTCTAGTAAACAGCATAATCACTAACTGATCACAATGTTGAAATAGCCACTCTGCAGCAGAAATAATTTGCTTCTTTAAATATCCACAACCCTTAGTTTATAATTATGTAGGGAAATAATATAATGCAGAATCCAGTGTACCACTGAGAAGATTCACTTGAAAGACAGATGACTCTAGTATTATATAAAAAAAAATGCACTTAACCCTTTTCAGTGACTTTATTATTACTCTTAGACCTTCCTAGATAGTCATTTTCACTGACAAATCTTTAGGTCAAGTATATCTTTTAAATAAGCATATATAAATAGCTGCTGTAGAGTATTGATAAAAGTAATTATAAAGCTTGTAAATTACATAATTACAGTTAATGTAAATTGCTATGCTTTTTAAATACATAACAGAATTTAGCCACTAAAAACACTCGAGGGCTGATTTCAGACTGATCATTGCTAATTACTAATTACGGATCATTGCTTTTACTAGCACAGGTAATTGTTGTAAGTTAAATTCCCCCCCCCCCCTCACCCAACACACCAATTTAAATCTCCCTGATAGAGCATAGTTGAAATGGTCCCAAGCAAATTTGATGTTGTTAAAGCCAAAATAGAGAGAGAAGTCACTGACATAGACCAATTCATTTCTTTGTACTTCTAAATATTTTAACACATTACAATTTTTGACCATGATGTCGATTGAGAGAAGCTTTTTGGGTATTCAATTATCTGCTTTGATAAACTAAATCCATAAAAAATGAATAAAAACTATAAATTATTCAACTGTTGTCCTGAGACTATTGAGGATGACAATGATCGGTCAATGCAAAAAGGTGCACTTGGACAATCAAATGGTATAGAAAGCTAAAGAATTAACTAAAAAGAGAAGGTTGGTGGAATAAAAAACATATTTCTCATCAGTAATATAAAAATATCATCCCAAGAAGCCGGGAGTTGTTGGTCTTATGATGATTAATATAAAATTTCATTATTATTTAACAAGTTTTGGGTTGTTGGGCCATGTTGTTTGACGTTCTTGCCAAAGATAGGTGTATGTAATTACACCATTTAAATTTGTCCGAAGTCGCGGAACATGCCATGGTCATGAACCACAAAATCGGCTTACAAGATACTGTAATAGTAGCTAGGGAAAAATCCTACTGGACCTGGAAGTTTGAGAAGGCATAGAAATAATTAAGTACCTTCAATAAGGAAAACAGGTATGGATTAATGTGCAGCTGGCAAGCATGCCCAAGTAAACAAACCAGATTCTAGAAATAAACGGGCAAACATAGGCAGGAGTGGGAGTGACCCCGAATGTCCCAGCAATATTTAAGTCACACTGTGCACACAGAGCAACAGTCTTGGCCTAGCCTTGAGAATGCTTCAGTGCTTTTGAGCAAAATGTCGGCAAGTATGCCAAGCATCAACATAGGCCAACAACCCAAAAATCGTTAAATAATACTGATATTAATAAGACCACGAAAACAATAAACAGCTTTATAAAATTTCACATTAACCAAGAAAAACAATTAAGAAAGTAAACTAGAAATAATAACCTGCTCTCAGATTCAGATAAATGACGACACAAAGCTTCTCGTCTTTCAACTTCAAGTTGGAGTTTTCTCTGAAGTCTTAAATTCTCTTCTCTTATATTTTTTTCTTCATTTACATACCTCTGCATTTTTTCTGTATCTGAAAAAAAAATTGAATAGCCTTTAATAATGTGCATTCCATAAATTCATCACATATTTTATATTTTCATAATGAGCAACCCTACTTATGCACAAATAAGCACCCCCCCCTTTCCACCAAAAAATTAATTTACTTTACATAAGGCTAAGCAAAAATAAGCATACGTCTTTCTTTAATAACTGTACCCAAAAGTAAACCAGAATTTGATGGATGTGTGTTACACTTAAGAGGTGGCACTGTAGCTGCATGATTATATACAGAGGAGAAGCCAATGCTGTAAAAATAAAACTACATGTGCACTTTAAACATTAAAAACTACACAAAATTTTGCAACTGAAAGTCTATTCGCAATTAGTCCGAGATATCTTCGAGAGCAGAGTTTCCCCAACCTTTCTTTTGTCATGCCCCACCTCTGCTGTGTCTGAAACTCATCGATTGAATTATCTTGTATGAGGAGTGTTTATACTACTAGGCGGCTGTATGATTAGACAGAACACCTGAGACGGCACAAGTCTTTCCATGTTGAAACCATACATTCCACTCTACTTCCTGAGCTCAACAACAATTGCAGTAGTTCCAGTCTTTTTCCACTCTGCTGAAATTCACTTAGTTCATTTTAATTCAAAGATCTGTGATGAAAAATTGAGTATGTTATGGAGGAACTAGCACTGAGCACGACTGAAACAAAATATTTGGACTCTTCTTTTGATTTTTTTTTTAGAAATGATCTTCATTGTACAAGGTGACTAAACATAACTTGGCCCCAGTTTTCTCCAAGATGGCTGCACAGTATGAACATCCAGCCCATGTCAGACACGGAATGTAGTAAAGTCCAAGATAATTCTGATGCCCCATTAAGAAACACACACATTTTTTTAAATGTTCAAAAATTGAATCTTTATCTAAATGGAGCCTAATTACAACTTGTTCAATTCAAAAGCTTTGGTTTTAGGAAGCAACCACTAGGGTATTAAAGAGAACTTATACTAGACTAGAAAATCACAAGTACAATATTATTTGTTTAAAAGATTTTTCACAATATTTTAATTTTTAGTATTTTAATAATTTCAACATTCAATGTGAGTTCCCTTCAAGATAAGTGCACTAAGCTTGCTGCCGAGAGATTTTATATTAGACTTAAATTCACTCAGCTTGTCTCAGGTCTCAACTATTTGTAAATGCAGTAGTGATGCACATGCCATAGTAATTGTCCAATATAGTATTCAGGCTACTTTAAAAAATATATATAATACTTCAAACCTTCAAGTGTGGCCCTATGGAAAGTATAAAACCTAATTCAAATTGGGATACAAACAGTTTCTCCATTTGTACAAGTACAATTATGGCAGGTGGGTTGGTTTTTAAATTCTAGAACTCATTTTTGAATTTAACCCTTGAACAATGAAACTACCCCCATGTGGAGTGTGGGACGCATATTGCACCGTGAAGCAGCACTCTAGCAAAATATTTTTTTTGGCTGTATGCATTTACATATAGTTCTACAATTTTAATCAATTAAATACAATTATTAGTTGAGATACTTTGATTAATTTTTTTTCTCCAATTTTTTACCTAAGGGAGCCTTAGAAATTTGTTAAAATCTTTTTTTTTTTGATCCAGCAAATCTTAGAAAATTACAAGATACAATAAGTTGCAGATTACAACAGTATGAATAATAGTGAATATAAAACTTTATGCACCTGTTTGACACCAGTGATTTGTTGTCAACAGTTACCTGATGCTATTGTTTCACATACATTCCATTATCAACACTTCTATAGCATGTTCAACTATACAGTATAAGAAATAAGACCTTCCCACAGCCTGTCTTCTCCCAAAAGACACAATTAAATATGTTGGTGTAAAGATAAAATGTACTCACTCTCTTGCTGTGCTACAGCCAATTGATTTCGAAGACGTGCAACTTCACTACGAAGGGTTTGTATGTGAGTACTAAGGTTGGCAGCAGGGTCACCATTGCTAATTTCACGTGGGGAAGCAGGATCTGATACAGGTTGATCCAGCTTAATTTGCAGCATTCTGAATTCAAAACACATTCTCATTTATCTATCGATATACATACAATTTTACATAAATATTCACTCCCAAGAAGGGAAGCAATTAATGATATATATTGTATAGGACATAATGAAATTATATAATTGGTATTATATTGTAATTAATGTCCACCAGGTAAGAATATAAACACTTAATATTTGCGAGACTTGAGGTATCAAGGAAAATAAAAAGTGGGAGGAATATCCTTTACAAGAAACTATGGTGAGTATTCCACAGGAATTAATAGCTGTAAATAAAGGTTTAAATATTTACATAGTGTTATGTTACAGAAATATGTCATCAGCAATTAAACACTGTGTGTCAAAAAATGTTATAAATAAAACTAAAATATGTATCACATCAAGAAAAATATACTGAAAAATTCATTTGCATACATGCAAAAATCAATTGGTCTGTGTTTAACTTAATTTCAATAGTTTTGAACAATTTAAGTTGTGTAACATTGAATATGAATACAATATCCTTTTATAACTGTAACTTGTCTATGTCAGCTAATCATTTAATTAAAATCTTTTACAATATGTTCTTCAAAACATCATCTCTGGCAAGTGCAAACTAAAAAATTCACACAATTAATGTCTCTAGAAATTATTTTTTCCTGCAATTCCATTACAACATCATGCAAACTTTTATATTGAACAAATAAAAAGTTCAGTTTCTCAAATTACAGTCATAGCCAGCAGCATTTCAAAATTGAATTGCTCTATTAGCAGTGACAGATTAATACAAAACTGGAGTGAAATCTGAAACTTTTAGGTGGATTAGTTCTCTTAAGCTGAGGAACAGTTTGCTCTTTATTACAAGAGTTTTAATGATGAGAAACAATTGTGATGAAGTTCATACTAACATATTATGATCACTTAATAAATTCAGTGTGCTACAGTGGAATTTGGTAGAAATTGTTTGGAATGCATGAATAATGAGAAATTAATTATATTCTTTTTTAGCAGAGCTTACATTCTGAGAGCATATTGAAGGATTGCAATATAATGGTTTCCTTTATAAATAAATATATGGTGGGTTTTGGAGAATATAACATGTTGGCACTGCAATTTAAGATACATAGGAACTTAATGGAAGTGGACTAGTTTTGTACCGTCGTCTCGTCCCCCTCTGTTGCTCCTCTCGCTTTCTTTCCTTGCCCTGAGCCAATCACACACTTGCAATATAGTAATATCATGACAAAAATGAAAAGCAGATAATATTTTTCGGCTTAATTCATGTGTAGGTGGAATGAGCTTTTTTCAGCCTAATACACTGGGCAATTGTGGGAAGTCATGGAACAGTAGAGAGAGACAGACAATGGGGCAGAGCTTGGGGAGGGGCTTGGTGGGAGCGACTGTACCAAAGTGGTTGTTGGCCGAACTTTACCATTACATATTAAAAAAAATTATAATATCCACACCTTTTCTCAGCTTCTAGCTTATCCATACGCTTCCACAATTTATTAACTAGAGCCTCTTGCTCCTGTTCCAATGTATTTTCCAACTCAACCTTCTCTCTGCGTAGCTGCTCTAAATTACTTTGTTTAGCTAGAGTTTCTGCTTCAAGTTTTTCAATTTTACGCATTAATTTGTTCACAAGACATTCTTGTTCTTGCTCCAAAGTTTGTTCAAGGCGACACTTTTCTTGACGAAGCTTGAAAGAAAGCAGATTACTATTTATTTATTTATGACAAAGCGTGTATTAATATAATAAAATTAACTCGACATAAGTGATGGATGAAAAAACACCAGAAACGTATAGGATTAAACTGAATGGATAAAATGTTATAATTCTAATGAACAGGCTTGACAAGATAATTCAAACAATAAATATAAATGCACAAACCCCTCAATTCTGGTATGCACATGCTTACAGTTTATATCAATAGGTATAACATGTGAATTACACTAAAAACTCTCAATTTAATATTCACAGTAATGAAAATTTATTGTTATAATGCACATTAAAATTTTTACACATGCTATCACATAAAATGATATTTGAGAAATTTGTCACAAAATAATCAACTAATTCAATTAAAAAATAGATCAATATCTTTAAAATCAAGACCTCATAGTAGCTTCAAACTAAAGCATTATTTATCCAAGCTTTATGTACGAAATTAAATATTCAATGAATGCATAAGTTATGGTGACAAATGGTAAAATTTTTACAGTGCCTTGTAATGGATGTACCTATAAATTAAAATGTTAAAACTATAGCTATTAAAATAGTAGTTACAGCAGAAAGAAACAATTGTGTAAGCTGAAATATCTTCACAATTTCATCAGAGCCCAAACTATGAAATGTCTGGGAAAAAAACTAACTTTTTTATCTTATAACAGTAAATAAATGATGCTAAGTATAATAAACTTTAACTGACATAATAGTCAGATTTCAGCACAAATCAAAAACTTTCAATGAGATGGCACTCTTAATTCGTTGAACATATATAGGGTTCTTCCAAAATGACACTGATGGAATCTCCAAGTATACTTTTGCTTGTCAATTGACCATACTTTTGCGCACCAAAAATGTTTCTTTAATCATTGTGTATGTTAAATAGAGAAATTTTATGAGCAAGTGGAAAGATGTCAGGCAGTCATAGCAATTTTCATTGACAATTCTTGCACGCCAAAGGAGTACTGTAGTCATATACCAAGCATTTTCCATCCCAAAAGGTGGGAAGGTGTACAAACATGTTTGCATGTTTTGAAAAAATTAAGTTCATAATTAGATATACCAAAATCAGGCACACTTTTAGAAGAACCCAATACAAATAGTATAAATTGAAACTTGAGAAATAAAATAAGTTACAAGTGAGGTATAAAAGTACAGAAAACTGTCAACTTGTATCAATTATCCTTTAAAAACAAATTAAAAATGAAACTTATCTTTATACACATGGCTTCAAAAAAATACCCAACTTAAGAGTATGCACAATACACATCATTTCACCATACATCAACTTTAAAAAATGTGGGAGATCTGGGCAATTGGAACTACAGTAAGATCTGATTTTAATTTCCCCACTAATTGAAGTATATTCAGATTTCAAAATTTTCAAGTAATAGCACCACTGTATTCAGAAAGATTTGAAGAAATAAGTGTGTAAAACACATTGCCAGTGACCAAACTGACATAAAAGCCTGTCTTACACACGAGATAATAACAATGAAAATTATTTACTTCAGTTTCACATTAATTTTCTCAGCTAAAGTAGAGTTGAGATACACCATTGAATGCTCCTTCAAGTTCCCTAGTTCCCAAGTCTTAACATTTCTTATATTGGGACTTTTTCAGATAATGAATGGAAGATCCCATGGCGAATGATAAAGTACTTAAATACAAATAGTGAAGCAGATTAAAATAAATATTCATTTTGAAGATTATGTCTAACTTAGAGGAATATTTTGTAGTTTGTCTCAACTAGTCTTTAGCTCCAAACTAGTGTACTCTCAAAGCCAATGACATGATATGCCCACATTCAATTAAGGAAAATACAACGGTAAACTATATACTGTAATTTGATTTTATTAAATATGAAAACTGAAAGGATATTATTTATATCCTTTTCAGTTTTTAAGGATGATATCAGCAGTGTTCTTAAACTAGTCAAAACTTGTTGGAATAGTTCTAAAAAGCAACCATCTGAACATGCAGAAAAGTTAGATGCATATAACTCGTAGATGGAATCATCTAGGATTCAATCATCAAACTAAACCAGGTTGACTTCAGTTAATTCAACTAGGTGCTAGTTAAGAGGCCGCACATGAAGCCACATGCAACACAATGATTGGAGCTTTGAACATTGATTCATGGGGTTATTGGACAGAAGTGGTGAAGAACTTTAATTGCACATTACTCAGTAATAACAAATAAGCAGTTGATAATTCTTTATGAAGGGGTCTTAGACTCATACTTATTTTAAATTGATAATTTACTAAGCCATGTTAATACTGTAATAACATGGCTCAAGAAATTAACCATAAAATATAACCTAAAAAGCAGCTTTAATGAGAAAATTTACATGCCAACATAATACTTATGAGGAAGTAAGAACTCTGCCTTCTTTTTCCAAAAGTTACATCTTCTGAAGATTAGCCAACACAAATCCACACTTTATAAAAATAAAATTTTATACAAAATAAACACAAATAATGTATCACAAAACCATATTAGACTTACTTGATTTAATTTCCTGGACAGGTCGTTTGTAAGGCATTCTTCTTCTTGTTCATAATGATGAGCTAAAGTCTCTTTTTCCTTTTTCAGTGCTTGTATTTTCTTAAGTAAAGTGTTGCTAATAAATTCCTCCTCTTGCTCAGCTTTAGCTTGCTAAAATAACATCGAAACAAAAATTAAATATAACAGGATATTCAAATGTGGTGCACGTATTAGAAAATAAACTTCTAAAATTTGATAACCACACATATTAATTGGTACTTACAATAATTACAGATGCTTGGCGCAGGCTCCTGTTCTCCTCTAGAAGTGCTTTGACTCTCAATTTGTACGTTTCTAGTTCAACCTTAAGAACTCGATTTTGCTGTTCTAAGGACTCTATCCTCTTCTGAAGTTGTTCTCGAGTTACAGGTGACGGAGGCATCATAATAGGTCCTCCGTCTATGGAACTTGAATCACTCTCACTTGCACTATCCGCCATATTTCCTAAATCACAACGTGGGCCCAGCAAACTACGGCATACAATTTTTAAGAATACAATATGACAATAAAATCTTCACGATGTAAACGAAACTGAAAAACGCATTCAAGACAAATAACAAATCTGGAAGGATGGCGTTAAAATCTCTTACCGTCCACGTAATCTTGTCAAATACAGTCGGCTTTTAAATAAACTACTACTACAGCGTTATTCAACTTTTTTCCAATGTTTTTGTTCAGCGCTGATTACGCACTCTAGAAGGGAATATTCTTACTAAAACTAGTTACCAAAAGTTAGAATGAATAATATCTTTGTAAATTTCTACTTATCGATTCTTTTTATAATATCAAAGCTTGTAAATATATACCCGAACTACAAATTTGCAAGCAACAGACTGAGCATGCAGAAACGTTAGATGTTTGAAATTCATATAATTCATAGGTGAAATCATCTATAATTCAATCATCAAACGACACCCAATAAATCATTAACCGAATAAATTTTTCACACACACTACTATTGTAGTTGTCCACAAAAAATGGACGAAGCGTAATAAATATATTAAATAAATATAAATATTGTTTATTAAAATTCAGAAAAAAATTAATATGAACTTTATTAACAACGTTTATATCTTGATGTTTGTTTAACAGTAATTATATTTAGACGTTTCGTTCCTGATTTAAAACGTCATCTGGTGTACGGGAAACAAGAAATAACGGATGCGTTTCGCACACGCTAAAAGGCGGAAATAACAATTACAAACGGGATGAGATTCCAAATCAGGAATGAAACGTTGTGTTATAACTACTGTTAATAAAGTTCTTATTAATTTTTTCTGACTTATAGACTGGTTTAATATTTATTGATTTCCAAACAGTAAAGTGGACAGCGCCATCTGGCGATAATTATAAAAGATGGACTAAGAAAGTTATGTTAAAAATTTTAGTTGTAATGTTACCTAACAAGACGTGTTTTAATTACAGATGAGTTATCACTTAACAAAGCGTGTGATTTAAATTAAATGCCAGCAAATCCCTAACACAAACAATCCTATTGTATCCGGTAAATATTGTTTCCTGGCAATTTGGCTGTTTTGTTTATTTGTTTAGGTATTGATTTATTGTACAATAAAAATATGTTAGTTGTTGTAAACTATTGTAGACGATATCTAGATTTGTTTGTTTGTTTATAAACCAGTTGTTGGTATATTAATATTTAATACAGTTATAAACTGCAGTAATATTAATAGAGAACGTAGATTGATGCTGGATGAAGAGTTCTCGGGACTCCAGTCGGGTGATGTTTGTAGTCCACAACGTTTCCATGGCTGACACCGCCATCATATTCAAGTGGAAGAAACGAAATCTCCGGATTGGATCCCGAGAACTCTTCATCTTGCAGTAACATTCTCAAGCACAACTTTAGTATAAGAATGACCAACTTGAAAGAAGCAGTAAAATGAAAACTAAAAATAACACAATTTGAGCTTAACCATACATCTTGTCCGATAAAAGTAGTAAAGTTTGATTTATACAAAAAAGTGTCCTCCCTGTGAAAAGTAAAAAAGCATATTATGAGTCATATCTCCCAGAAGCCTAATTTTGAACGTTTATTTTCGTTTTTAGCAGAGATCACATTATGTATTTTTGTAACGTTTCATTAAAAAGGTGAATTCAACATTGTTATTCGTTTTAAATTAGTGTTTTAGTCTATTAGTTCAAAACCTCATATATAGGAAAGGTTTTCCTGCATCCACCAACTTCCAACCTATGAAATTAAGCTTATAGGTCACGACGTTTCAATGGCCACTGCCACTACTTCACCCAAGTCTTATCCCACCATATTTATAATATAAAAATTGTAGTTGTGTTCTTTCCGTTGAAGTACTGGATTAATATATGTCCGTTACGAGTGATAACGTGCCACAAGTTGTTGCGCGTGACTTCTTTACGTTATGTGCTGCATTACTCATCGAAATAATTTTTACGAAGATAATTACGCAAGTCATTATAATAGTTCAACAGTGATAGTGTTACCAATACTCTGCGGCTCATAATATGCCACATTTCTAATTCCGTCTGCATACCATGTAATAATGCTTAATTTTTGAAGCAGAAAGTTTTAAAACCAAGTTGACACACATTTGTAACACGAAAGCATTTTTCTTCGTAGATATTTTAAATAATTTTAATTTTAGAAATAAGTCGCACACTATGACAGAATATAATGTAGGATCCTTCTGTAGTTTTCAAAGTTTGATTATAGTCTTCGAAATGCAGACTCTAAAATCTAAATATCTAACAACCTTCGATAATATGTCAGTATGTATGTCCCAGCTACAGGAGTCCAAAATACTGCTGCCCACGATATTTATTTTTTTAATATACTGAAGTTATATATAAGAAAAAAGTGGAAAACATTCTACGTAATAGATTTTGTGTCTCATACGCGTATCAAGATGTGGTTACCCTTATTCTTGATCTATAAAAATATATATTCTTTAAATTATAAACATTTCAAGTCGTTGGCAGAGAAATAATATTTATTTTTGGATCGTCGATACGATATATGCGTAAATTACTTATATTTTTCGCTTGACGTAAATTTTAATATTTAGTTATTGCTCATTTCTGAAAGCAAATAAAATATTATACATTTGATAGTGACATTCAACACAGGTAAAAGTATTAAATTAAATCAACTTTAATAACATTAATAGATATATAGATTATTTAAGTTTTTCAAAGGACGTCTTACATTATTACACCTATGAGAGCTATTAAAATATGAATTATTAACCTATAATACTAAAAATCTTCGTCAGTGTGTCCGTCAGTATTTCACAGCTAAAGGCTGTTCTGAATTTGACCAAAATTGGCGTACGTGTTCCTCAGGGCACGGAGCTGCCCGTCATCTATTTTTAAAAAATATATTGAAATCATATATGTGAAAAAAGTGAAAATGTCAACAAACTTCCGTTCGTTGAACTATGGATGCAATGTACCCTCAAATACTGTAATAAACTTTTGTTTAATTACATTCCTACTTCATTATTTGCATGAACACCGGGTACTTCAGAAAGTGTTTTCTATATTCAAAATAACCTTTTTTAAAATACTATGCATAATGTACGAATACTATTTTTGTTTTTAAAATATAAACTAATTTAATATAAGATCTCTAATTATGAAATGGGTGGAATTTATTTTGATTTCTGTGCGTGAAATGCCCGCCCGCTAGTGGCGCCTCGGACGACATGGCTACGTGACATTGTAGGTCAAGGGAGAATCAGTTTATTTGAACAACAGCTGAAGAAGGTGTGTGTGTGGGTGGGGGGTTTGAAGTGGTATACTACGCATGCGCATTTGCCGTTCCAGACAGGAATTTGGGCTAGTATCACGATAGCACAGATGCGCCCGACGGGCAGTTTAAACGTTTGGAATCGTAGAATAAATTCACACTCTTAAAATACTATTATTAAAAATGTTCATAAAATTACGAAGCAAATAATTCTTCCTAAAGTAATTAATGTGCTGTAATATGCAACAGCCACCACTGAACCCAAGTCAGAGGTACCATAAACATCTTGATACTATTTACAGCCCAGAATTCCGGCCAATGAATATCTTGTATCAGAGGTATCTTTTTCGATTGAAACCTCCTAATATGAGACAAAACGTACATTGCTTATATCCAAGAATTTATATTTTAGTTTATAAGAATATTGAACTCATTCTAACAGAAAGTTGTGAAGAGACTACTGTGTTCTGTCTGCATGTACTATGCCTTCCGACCAGTGGCGGCTCGTGAGTATTTAAACTTATGTGCTACATCACGCTAAGGAAAAAAGTTTTGGAGAATAAAGACATAATAATACTACAACATCTACAGTGTTGTTAGTACTCCGCAACCCGTAATATGCTTTATTTCTAAATTCGTCTACATAACATGTAATAGAAACGAAATTTTATAAATATAAAACCACATTGGCGCTAATTCCTAACGCGACGGTGTTTTTACTTATTAACTATTTTAAATCAAGAAAGGAAATTTTAGAAAAAACACACATATTATGGAAAATTGTATGCAGGATCGTACAATAATTTTCTCAGAACTTCGAAATGCCACCTGTTAAACCTTTCTTATTAATAAACTTTTGTTAAAGCAAATAAACCACAAAAAGTGTATAAACAGCAATCTCTTTGTTAATTCGTCAAAAACGTTTAAAAGTGTATCCTGATGAGGCCTCCTACAGCTGTCAGCACGCTCGTTCTGACGGCGCTGTGCCATTGGTAGCTCATATTATTGTTTGAGCTCAGACGAGCAGCTAAATGAAACGGTAATACTGCGCATGCGCATTTCTCATTCCAGACAAGATGGCCCTTTTTTTTTAACAGGCTACATGAGGGTGATCCTGAAACAGGCAACTCCCTTTAATAGCATAGGAAGGGAATTGAAAAGGGGGGATGCGGAAGGTAGAGCAAGGTGCCAAGGGTTAACTAGGGCCCCGGGGCTATGGTTTAAGGATTAATGACCCTACCCGGTGTTTCACCTAAAGAGATGCAGGGAAAACCCTAGAAAACCTGCATCAGGTAGGTCGGGCATTGGGTACTATTCTCACGCCCTTCCGAATGACGGGAGACGAGTCTGCTGTGGGGACGCAGCATTCCCTTCTCCGTGTCTCCACCAGTTTCAGGAGGCAGTTGGCCGACTGATCCAATGGGATCAACGGACAGCTCTTGCCATATGCCCAAGGTTTTTGAACCCGGTACATATACCTCCTAAAATAGGTGAAGGTGTCTCGGCATATGAGAACTTTGATAAAAAATACCCAGAGAGAGTGCGTGGCATTCCCGACATGATCAGGTAAGCCCCGCAGTCACTCAGGGCTGAAGCGTCTGCGAGAAAACTCCCGCAGCGCCCTGATTACAAGATGGCGCTTTTTTTT
>CM067377.1:116205439-116309899 GCA_034510155.1 Eucriotettix oculatus | reverse complement strand
ACTATTATTTTAGAGTATGTTCAATGACTCTCAAACTTCAGCAGAAATCAAGAAAGAAATCTATCACCAACTTGAAGAACCACTCCAATCTCAACTCCCGATCAAAAACTTTAAAACTATTGAAGTGAAGACTGCAATTGTGACAATCTTAAATCTTCGTAAATCGCCTGATTATGACTTAATTTCCGGTAAGGCTCTTAAAGAACTACCAGAGAAAGGATTCAAGTATATTACCCATTTATATAACTCTGTACTAAGACTGCGATATGTACCTGAGCAGTGGAAAGTTGCTACTATCATTATGATACAGTAATCATCATACAGACCAATTAGCCTGTTACCAATGCTATCCAAAGTTTTCGAAAAGCTACTAATCCAAAAATTAACATCCATGCTTATAGAAAACAGTAATATACCCAACCACAAGTTTGGATTCTGTAAAAAACATTCAACAATAGAGCAAGTCCACAGAGTTGTAGATAGAATTACAAATAGCTTCAGTGATAAACAGTATTGCTCAGCTGTATTCCTAGATGTTGTGCAGGCATTTGATAAGGTCTGGCATGACAGTTTGCTGTTTAAAATCAAAACTATATTACCGTCCTACTACTAAGAAATATTGAAGTCGTATCTCACTCACACACAAATATTTTATGGTTAACTACGGAGAGTCCCTCACTTTACTATTTCCTATCAAAGCTGGTGTTCCCCAAGAAAATGTGCTGGAACCATTGTAGTATCTCATATTTACTCACCACATGTTAGTTGCTTCATTTGCGGATGTTACGGCGATACTTTCATCTCATGTAATCTTAATATAGCTTCTGAAAAGCTACAAACCACTTAAATAAAATGAGCTACTGGTTTAATAAGTGGAGAATTCTTATAAATGAATCCAAATCAATGCATGTTATATTTACAACTGCTGTAACTGTAAACTGCAAACCAATACTGCAGGAAGACACCATAAAGTACCTGGAATGAATCTAGACGATTTACATGGAAACAGCATATATTCTCCAAGCGTAAAAAATCAGGTCCAAAAATATTATTGGCTCATGGGACGAAATTCACAACTTTCTCTGGAAAGTAAAATACTGTTCTACAAAACTACTGTCCGGCCAATATGGCTATACGGGATACAACTTTGGGGGACAGCTAGTGCATCAAACATAGACATGGACATTATGAAGCTATTCCAATCAAAAGTACTGTGATCCTTGGTAAACACCCCATGGTTCATCTGAAAAGATTTGGGTATGTCAACCCTTACTGAAGAAATACAAAACAACTGAGCCTACCACAACAGATTAAAAACACCCCCAAACAAACTAGTGAAGCGATTCTTGAACTCCAAAGACAAGGAGCCTCAGCTCAAGAAATTCAAACCTTTAGACCTATTAACAAGATTCAAGTAAAATGAAGAAACAAATTCCGCAGTGTCAAACTTAAATTTTAACTTAACCTTGAAAGACTTTCAATGAAATGTTTTTCACCATGTCTTGTGTTCTGAAAGTAATATAAATTATTAAATGTCGCTTTATGACAGATTGCAAGTTACAAATAAAAAAAATTATCATCGACCGCGGTACAACTCAGTTAGCTGCTGATGCAATGGTGGAAGTATTGTGGTCTATATATGTTATTTGTTTAGATGGAAAATTGAAAAAGTCGCAAAAACCAAGAAGAAAGTGAATGCTGAAGAAAAAGGGCATTTTCTCATATCAAGCTATTGAAAGAGTTACGAAATGAACCCAATGACTGGCGGAAAACTTTGGTATTGTTCAATAAATTCACTCAAGAACTCACAAGAACTTTGCTTGGAAACTGTCATGATCACAGGGTAGAAAAATACTATTTCAAAACATTTCAGTAAAGTTAAGCAATAATCTGCTGTTAATAGCCTGATGTATTAAATATTTTTATTGATATTCCAGAAAATATGAGAATAAAATTTTATGTAAGATCTGATATTCTATGTGAAGAAGAGCTGTAAAGAGTGACTGATTCACCAGATTAAATACAGTATATGATACTTTGAAAGCTATCAACTCATTGAAAAGTCCAGGAGAATAGATGTCTACAATTGGTCAAATGACTTACTGGAAAATACTGTTTCTGCTCTGGTTAAACCTCTGAGAGAATTGCTTAGAGCTATGCCCAAAGAAGTCTTTCCTGATCCATTGAAAACATCATATGTTATTCCAATTCTTAAGAATGTAGATAGAAATCTTCCAAACAACTATTGGCCTATTTCATATATCTAAAGTGTTTTAACCTTAGTATCACACAGCTAACGCAATACTGAAGGCAGCAAGGGTATAGAAAAATAACTACAACTCTTTTGGGAGTTAATTAAGCATATTGATAACCCAATACAAAATCATAATAAAGTATCGAAACTTGATTAATTAATCCAATGCCTGTGCGCCTCAACAATCAATATTTGCAAAATTAGTATCTTATGGAATTCACAGTAATGAACTGATCTTATTAAAATCATACCTGAAAAAACAGAACAAGCTTATAAATTCAATGGAGCTGTTTCAGAACTAAAGTTGGGGTACCACATGGCACTGCATTGAGATCTCTGTTTTATTTCATGTATACTCAGTGGCGGACACCACCGAAGCCAAATTTTTTATGAGGATCATTACGTAAAATATTAATCATACTTAAACAGCTATAATACTCCACGACACATAATATGCAACATTTCTAATTTTGTCTACATAATGTGTAATAGTAAATTCTTAAAAGTGTCAATGTGCATAGGAAAAAGACAGAGGGAGTGTTGTACTCAAGAGAATTTAAAATTTTGGATTTGTTATCCTCCATTTTTGGAAATGGAAAAAGCACTCCTCTTGGTTGACTTCACAGTGTATTTAAGAATTTCTAAATATACTATCATCATATAACATATAGTTTATCGAGCAAGACTTAAGACTACAGTACTTAAACTGAAAATTTGAATGGTGAAGTTTTATTATTAATCACTCTGGTATATAAAACAAGAAATTTATTTGTAAAACAATGATATTTATATACAAATGTATAATGCAATCAATTTCACATATTAATATTTACAAATTATATATATACAGAGCACATAGACATTTACAATATTTCACATATAAAGTCTAGATAGTTATTTTTAAGCAAATCATTTTTAATTTTCACAGAAAAAGCTCTTAAATTACAGTACGGTTGGAATGAATAAACATATAAAAATTATAATTGTAATAATAGTAAGTTACATGCTTTATATAATAGTCAGAGCAATATATCAACTTACAAAAACGTAATATACATTAATGAAAATTTATAACTCAGCAATTTGAAAATTTTATTTTCAGTAATGCTAAATATTTTGGTTTCAAGCTGAATAAAATATACATCAATGAAAATTTACAACTCAGCAATTTGAAAATTTTATTTTCAGTAATGCTAAATATTTTGGCTTCAAGCTGAATAACTATATGACATGTTAATATCAAAACAATATATGAAAACATAATAGAATATGTTTAGTGCACAAGAGGAAGATGAATCTTGTTATTACATCTTTCTTAGTTATTTGAAAGAAAGTGTTATGTATTTTATAATATCAAATACACGTTCAACCTTCTCATTGTCTTAACATTAATAATAGGGCAGAAATTAGGTATCAAAAGTTGGGTTTAAAAATATGCAAATATAGAAAAATTCTTTGAATTATAGTCAACAGTATACCTTGATTATGATCACAAATACATCATGAAGAAAACAAGATTGTACATTACAATTCAATAAATGTCTACAATTTCAGCATATCTATTGCAGAACTGCTCTTTGCTTTGATGATGCTATTGTGTTTCACTCATCTGCCACATCATAAGTATTGAAAGAACATTACATGACTAGCTAGTAATGTAACTTTCAGTGCTTTTGTTCACAAGTAAAATTTCTTTATCTGTTTTAAATTCCTATTGTGGAATTTGTTTAGCACTCATAAAACGAACTATTTACAATCCAGAATTTATAATTAAATTCATTATCATAATACATTCTTATGGTTGTTACAAATCATTTAAATTAACCTAATATTTCTTACATTATTAATGTAATATTAGTATATTGTGCATATAATACTGAAATTTCTATTAAAAGCCAGTGCATTTGGCCTCTTCTGAAATTTATTTTAAAAAAGAGATTTACTTAGAATTTATTACAAAAATTTTCAGTGATTTATTCTAAAACTATAACACTTTTATTTCTTTGGAATGCTTGTGCTCATTTTAAATAAGAAATAATTGGAGAAGGAAAATATATAGTTTATTTGTGGACTCCTGTCATTTGTAGTTGTTATATATTATTTATCTGCTACACTAAATAAATTGAAATGACTTTGAATATTATTTATAATGATATAATCAGAACCCACTTTTCAATCATAAATGCAAAAAATGACCAAAGAAATATGAAATTGTAATTATACTTGTTATTTATTTTGTAGTGACTGATAATAGTTGGCAAGGACCTTCCATGCTTTTGGAGCCATGAATCCATCTGGAGGAAGTTGTCCTGAGCGAGCAAGACCTAGTTAAATAAAAATATAATGTGACACATAAATGCCTAAACATATACATACTAAATTACTTTGTGGATAAAAATAAATAAATAGAGGTATGTGACTTGTCTGAATTTGAGGGTCAGTGTCACCACATTGGATATGACAAAGATCTTTAACTTTTCAATTATGTTTGCCTCCATCCTTGGGAGAGACGCATACTGGCAGTCAATGGTACAAAGAGGTATAGTACTCTCTCATTACTATAAAAAATGTAACATTTTTATAAAAGAATGAGTATTTTTTCCCAGTGTATTCTTTAAGAATGAAACATACTTTGGTATCCAATTGGGTTAAATATGGAAGAGGCAATAATTGTTAACTGTAACAGGAGTAACTGCACTTCACCAGATGATGACGGGAGATCACAACATGAAAATATTTAATACATTGGAATACTCTGAGAATGTTTCATGTCCAATATGTGCAACATCACCCCTCAAATTCAGGTAAGGCAACGATTCTTTGGTTCTCTTTCCTGTAATATCAATTATTTTGACAATGCAACCTCATTCGGTTACATATATATATATATAATTAATGTAGAAAGGACAGAGCAATAGAAAGTAGGTGACTTACCTGAGGTTCATAGATGGTAGACACCTTGTGAGGTTTAGATTACTTGAATCTTCGGAGGCACCGCCCCTTTCATCAGAAAGTTAGGAAGACATTTCCAGTGATTGGCTAGCCGACGACTAAGGCGCTGCCCCCAAAAATTCAAGAACAACAAATCTCACAAGGTGTCTACCATCTATGAACTTCAGTTAAGTCACCTACTTTCTATCTCTCTGTCCTTTCCCTATTAACTGTTTTAATTAACATGACAATTTAATTTCCTGACTCATATAATATTAAAACAATTAATAGGGAAATATATATATATATAGTATATTTGGATGGGGTGTGAGGATAGAAAATGTGGGAGAAAGTTGGGGAAATTCGCTGTTAAGTCACAAGTTCGGCATAGAAATATGCTCGGAGAAAGTTTCATTAATTTGTATATATATATTATTTGGATTGGAAAGAAAGACAGAAAACAGTCATTACTTTAAATTGATAGTAGTGGGCATTGACTGGCAGGGAAGTGCGATAATGTGAATCACCCCTTTCTTCAAACACAGAGTGTCAAATTGGTGTGACAGCCAGCTTTTTAGTCTGACTGCCATACAGATATATTCTGTCTGAAGAAGTAAACATAGGCTCTTGAAAAGTTATTTTTTCATAGATCTCTGCCAGATAACACTTTTTATTAATTTAAGGCAAGTCAACTGCTGTTTTCTGTCCCTCTTTCCAGTCCAAATTAATGAATTATTTTGACATCATGATGACATATAAAGAAAGGAAATATAAGTTGAAAAAGTCAAAATTATGGCTGCAGAAGTGACTTGAAAGTGACTGAAGGTCAAATACTCTTCATAACTAAAATCTGAAGGTAAAGGTACTGTTAGTTATTTGAAACTTAATATGTTGGAAGAAATTGTTAAAGTTCTGAAATTTAAAATTTTGTCAATATGTGGGGAGAATAATGAAAAATATAGATGCAGGTTAATTGAATTATTAAGAAAATGTTTTAATGTTTACCACCATAACTTCAATGCACCAAATTATTACATTACTTAATAAAATCTTGGGTAGGTTTTACGTATTCTCAAAAATTTCAAATCAAACAACTTAATCATTTAATAAAAATAAATAAAACATGTAATGAAAATGAAAATTATATTACTAAATTACAGTATTTCTCTCTCTTTGATTCAAAAATTAATTTGTTTACTTTCATATACAATTTATAAAATAAATTTATTATGTTACTTACCACGCATTTTAGTTCCTGAAATAAATTCAAAGTCCTGCTTTCTTTCAGGTTCAAAGAAGGACATGCGACCTAAACTTTTGTCATAAGCAGCAACTCGAAATGGAATTATTTCTAAAGCAGCCAGGCCTGGAGCCATACGCAGAACCCTAGCTCCATGAGAAGGTTCGTAAAGGTCACCCTTTCCTGCTTCAGGATGGGGAAGGCCTGCTGGGTCACGACCTACTATGTAGAAATTGGCTCCAGCAACCATCCTTGCTTTGGCATGCCACTGCACTTCTGTTGGCCCAGCATAATACATAGGAGAAGGAAAAATAGCAAGGAGAGTTGATTCTGGGTCAAGAACACCTTCATCTAATACAGCTTTATGTTGTTCAAGTCTGACTGGTAGCGGCACATCATCATCTTTAGTCCATCCACCTAAAGGATGCAACAGTAGTACTGGCCGGCGGAAACCATGTTCCTCCAACAATTTGCGTCGTGTATCCTGTAATAACATTATATAAGTGAGTGTGATTCATAGTCTTTGGTGCTGTTTACTCACATTCAATGACATAAAGTTAAAAATTAATCTATCATATTTCCTAACTGTTAATAAATAGCAAACAAAAAAGTCTCAAACAACTCTAACCATATATCACATTAGTCTAAAGACCTAAATTAATATTATTAAATATGAGAGAAGATAAAATGAATTTTCTTTAGTCAATACAATAACAAAATAGGTAACACATTTAACTATGAACATATCCATTGCAGACAACGATACAGAACATTTTTTTCTATCAAGGTTTCCCACACACCCAACTGAATGTTAATAATGATTCAAAACGATTATGTCACATTGACTCCCAGATAAAATGTTACATTTCTAATAAAACAATTAATAATGATAATGAAAAGTTCACATCAGAGAGAAAAGAAAACTCATGTGAAATAATGATTATTTTAACTTTCAGGAAAATGAGGTAAATATTATTTTACATTTTCCACATTAGTAAAAGGTAGGAAAATTGTGTTCAAGTCCCAGAAATAAATTAATCACATTACTACAAATGTACCTGCATAAGGAGAGCATGACCATTATGAATAGGGTTACGGAGTTGGAATGCAAACACAGCATCAGCCCCCAACTCTTTGAAATGAGCTTTAAGTTCATTTGGTGTAAGACGGTATGAGTCTAATCCATCATCCCAACGTATTCTATTTAGAACTTCCAGATCTCCACCAACAAGCCAATCTCCACTTTCATAGATCATCTGCCAAAAATAAAAAATAAAACATGTAATCCACATATTGTGTATATGACAGGAACAGATGTTACTGTTTGAAACTTCCAAAATCAAAACAACATTTTTGCCTTGTGCAATCCATTATTAGTGTCAGGAAATGACATTGTCATGTTAATTAAAACAATTAATAAGGAAAGGAAAGAGAGATAGAAAGTAGGTGACTTACCTGAGGTTCATAGATGGTAGACACCTTATGAGATTTGGAGTTCTTGACTTTTCGGAGGCACCGCCCCCTTCATCAGAAAGTTAGGAAGACATTTCTGGTGATTGGCTAGCCGACAACTGGGGCGGAGCCTAAGAAAATTCAAGAACTCCAAACCTCACAAGGTGTCTACCATCTATGAACCTCAGGTAAGCACCTCTTTTCTATCTCTATTTCCTTTCCTTATTAATTGTTATATATATATATATATATATATATATATATATATATATATATACGTATATTACCTTTATATATGGATGTCCCCTGTTGCTAGTGCCAAACTGCCGACAAACTCTTTCCTCCTTACGATGAGGAAAGAACTCTGGTTTTCGTAATATTGCAACACGTTCTCCATTGTAGGAGAGTGTAATGGCTGAAAAATCATTTAAACGATCTCTGTCTTCTGTTGTCAAGGGTAAAACAATGGGAACTGACTGGTTTATTCCAGAAAGCTGAGTGAGACAATTGAAGTGTAGTGTCTGGAATAAAAGAGAGAGAGAAAAAAAAAGTAAAGTTATGAGTAAATTGTTGCTTTGCTCTTAACAATTTCATAGAAATGTGAAAGAAACTAAAAATATTAATTATGTTACTGTAAAATTATTTGCAATAAGAAATATTATAGTATACAGCTAAGTTTCTATGTAAGCAGTTTTAGTAATTAATAAGTATAAATACATACATCTCAGTTTGGTAACAATAAATTATGTATATATAAATGGCTGGCCATCAGTCAAAATATGGCGAAGATGGTGGCTGCTTTACCTTCATTAAATTGAAATTGTGACTTTAAATTTACACTTTTTCTGCAAATGCCCATATTAATTTTTCACTATCAAATATCAGATTAAAAGTTATCTTTGCATCATGAAAAATTTTAATACTAGTAATAAATCAGTAATTGTTTTTCAAGTAAAATTTTTCAAAATTTAACACTTTCAAGCAAATTGTTAATCACTAATGCAGACAAAAAAATGAGCCCAAACATTCAAGGACCAATATCAAAATGTATTTTATAGAATTTTAATACTTATTAAGCCCTGATAAGAAAAACAGAAAAGTTGTTTCAAGGGTGTTTGTTAATCTCGACAATCAACTATGTCCTAGAATAACACAGGGAGAGAATTTTGGAGCCAAAACTGTATAATTAACTTTTGAATCCAAGAAGTCCCTTTCATTTTTATTTTCAGAAAATATAGATACATTCAAAGACATAGTCACATTTTAAATCATTTAACTATTAATTAGATGAAAATGTGTGAAGCTCCTTCTGTTTGAATGAGTACAGTTGTACACCTTATAGAAAATAAAGTTCTACTTTCTTTTATTCCATTTAGTCTCGATCAATAACTTGTTAAAGAATATTAAATTCCCACATATGTGAATGATCAAAGTAGAATGCTTTGTATTCCATCTAGAAACCAATACTATTATGTTAGCCTTTTTTAAATTAAAATAAAATACCTATCAAATATATGAGGTTAACGAACAAGATTACCTAACAATAAACTACCTATTTACTTCTTAAATAAATCTAATAAAAAATATTATGAAAGCTATAAACTAACCTGTAGGTATTCATCCTCACGCATAAAACCAGTGAGAGGTGTTGCCCAACCTTCAGCAAGAACCTGTACCCACTGCAAGTCGACAGTAGTTATTTCAAGATTTGGTAATTGTGATGCCTCTTCCTTTGCAGCAGTAATACGATTCTCTGGTACAAATAGTTCTTGAACTGCATCGGTCACTTTTGCAACTGCTGGTATGATACCCTAAATATCAAAGCGTGTATTATTATAACTTTATATTATAATAATATATTACATTAAAAGCCTCCACCCCACTTCTGAAACAGGTGTATTTTATTTTATTCCTCCAATTAGTGTATTTCTGATAGACTATAAGTTCTTCTTTTTACAAACTGATGAAGCAAACTTTTAATTTAAACTCATTTGACAGTGGAATGAGTCAGCATGTTGTGTGCTTCTCTCCAGGTGAAAGAGGTAACACCTTTCAATGTGAAAAATGTTCAAAATTGACAGATATGGTTATACAAACCTTCAATTTAAAGTAAACTCAACCCTGCACTCATCATAGTGATTGTCAGCTTTAAACTTCAGATAAGAAACCACTTTCTATCTCTCTATCCTATCTTCATTAATTATATATATATATATATTTTGTAGCGGATCCGACGTTCCTCCGTATTCGAAGTTTTCTTAATTCCTTTAGGGCGCCAGGTATTTTTCACAAAAACGCCAAAAATTGATTTTAATAGTTTTTAATTTCAATCAGAGCATGAAAAAAAATTATATCTGCAGAGCGTGGTCATTCTCTCGTCGTCCCGCCGACACAACCTGCTGCTCCCATCACGACTCCCCCCTCCCTTTGCGGACCACCCAACGTCTCGCCAGACCACATTGTTGGCCCGGGTTGCGTCAGTTCCTCAACAATTGCAACTCGCAAGCTGGCCTGCATTGTTTAATGTAACATTTCATGTTACAATATATATATAATTAATAAGGACAAGAGAGATATAAAGTAGGTGACTAACCTGAGGTTAATAGATGTGAGGTTTAGAGTACTTGAATTTTCGGAGGCACCGCCCCTTTCATCAGAAAGTTAGGAAGACATTTACAGTGATTGGCTAGCTGTGGTGGTTGGCAATCTGTTCAGGGAGGGGTCCCCTTGTCTGGCCAATGTAGAAGGCAGAGTGCCCAGTTTTTTTTAGATAGGAGAAAAGGTTATGTTATCTTTATTTCAGACGGTTAGTTATTAGTGGGATTCTGGAAGGTTGTGGTGGGTGGAATTATAGGGTAGACATGAAATCTGTCCCTACCGAAACACACATAAAATGTAATCAAAATATGTTTTTAGCAAATATAATATTGCCTTACATGTTCTTCCAGCAGCTCAACTACCTGCATTGTGCTTTCTTCCACAGAGCACTGAACAGTCTTAACAACTAAATCAGGAATTTCTGGTTTCTCATATGCTTGATCAACACCAGTAAATCCTGAAATAAGATACATTAATGATTGATATTAAGGTTTACATGGGGATGTAAGATGGACACTATGATAGAATAAATCACAATGGTGATCAGTTGCAGCAGGTGCATATGGGCTCAATTACTACACATAGCTTTAAATACTTATTAGCCGCCACTGATGTTGATAGATAAAATTTTGAATGAAGAATAGAATGTCATGATTATAATTCTTTGGTCATTATATTTCAAACTAATTTAACTTACAGTGTATCTGTTTCTACTCACTTGATGTATGATTACAATTTTCAAGAGACATGTTTCTACTGTATCTCTGATAGTGATCAAATAAACTAATCATGACCGTAAACTTTGATGATTCATTCCCCCCTCTCCCCCACAAAAAACCACATAAAATACAAGTAAATGATACAATATTTTCATAGTGGAATATAAATAGATTATATTTTAAAGGTAATATAACTGAAAAACATATTCTTTGCAGCACTTGTGAAAAAACCTTTTGCCATAGAATTGATTAAATAATTTACACATTTTCAATGTGTGGTTCATAATTGTATAATACATTAATGCATTATTTCAATAACTACCTTTAATATCTCCTTTGCGTGCTTTCTTGTAAAGGCCTTTAACATCACGTTGTTCACAAACATTTAGAGGAGTGTCTATGAAAACTTCAAAAAAAGGCAGATCACTATCTTTGTGAATCTTTCTAGCCATCTCTCTATCCTGTATTTTAAATATTTGAATTAATATCATGTAATGAATGTACAACATATAATTTCAATCATCATTAAATGATTGCAAGCAATTATTCTGGAACTTTATTTTATTAAGTAAGTACTAAATGCTCAGAATAACTTAGAGAACAATTCGATATGTGAGAATCGGTACCTTGCAAGTGCATTGATGTGATTTCAAGTTTCACAAATGATTGTTTTCATTTTACAATTCTTTCACAAAACATAAAGTATTAAGAAAAGTAGGTACCTTTATAACAATATAGAGTTAAGGCTTTAAGAAGCTAAGGCATTAAAAGAGTAAGTTTCTTAATTAGTACCAAATGAAAAGTCTACATTAAAGGAACCGCATGAATGGATTTACTCAGAATATCCATTATAGCTTTAAAAATTTCATCCTAGAATATTAAATAATTTGAAGTATTATATACAGAGTTGTGTTTTCTGATTTAAGGTAAGGAATAAGATTTAAAACTTTATGGTTTGAATTCAATTGCAATGTTTTACAAACCTCTGCAAATGGTGAAACAAAACTACACAAAGCTATAACACCACTGTCAGCAAATAGTTTTGCAACTTCAGCTACTCTGCGAATATTTTCTTCCCTGTCTTCTTTACTGAATCCTAAATTCTTGTTTAATCCAGTTCTGATATTATCACCATCTAGTCCATATGCTGGAATTCCTCTTGACACCAGGTATGCTTCCAATTCAAAAGATATAGATGTTTTTCCAGCACCAGATAGTCCTGTTAAAGTATTATGTCATTCAGTTGAAATAATGAAGATATAATTTTGAGTAGATATAATTCTGTTCATCTTAAAGCAGTAAAGAGTATCAATTCAAAACCCTCACTCAGGTACACAGCCTCTAGCTTCCCTGAGTAGGTCCAGCTGAACTGATGCTTTTTTACTTCCTGAAGACTATGAAGACTATGACTATGACCAAAACCTCAGTATATCACTACTTCCTCTCTTTGAATTATATTTATATTAAATTTTCTTATTTATTTTATTCTTAAAATCTGGCCATGGAACACCCAAAAATATGATCTCAATATTAAGTATTGGCCTATCATTGTATTGAAATATCAAATTTTAAATTAATCATTAAGTTCGCAAGAGATAAAAATAATTGGATTAAATTATAATATATATCATAAACATAATTGTATTTAAAGCTTTGCTGAATATAATTAAATACTAATTAGATATAAAGCAGCCAAATTACAAACAAAATTGTGTTAAAAATTACCAGATAAAGTTTCTATAATACTGGTCGCTTTCATCAAGCGATTAAAAATCTTGAGAGCTGTAAGAAAGAGACACCGCACAAAACCAGGCGACAAAAACACACAAAAAAGCATTATGTAGACAGACCGTTTTAGTTAGTCACTTGGTTTGAGCGGAATGTCGTTCTTCGGACTCTTACGATTTTTAATCGCCCGAAGAATCAATAAATAAATACAGAAACCTTATTTGGTATTTATTTTGTCTCTAAATTGCCCACTTCTAATATTAGTCGAACACAGACGATTTTAATTTTTCAAAATTAAAAGCTCTTAGGTTAAAAATTAAGTCCTCGAGCTTATGGATATCAAATGTGGAAAAAAAAGGAACTGGTGGACCCCATCCTCTGATTGGTGCTGCGAAAGGAAGGAAAAACTGCTACTTAATTGCAAAATTTTAATGAATGGGTTTTAAAAATCTATATAAAATGAAGGGAAACTTTCACTATATTACAAAAGTGTCAATGATAAAGGCTATAAATTAATTGCAAAGTCGGGAGGGGCTTAATCGTGATGTATTAAGTTTGGGGGATAACTCTCCTCTTTAGTCTCGGTGGCTAGTTTAAAACTTCCTTCGGCAAAAATTTAGGAACTTAATAATAGGTGTTACAAAATTATCTTTATTAAAAATCTGATTAAAGGAAAACTTACCAGTGAACCAGACAGTACATCCTCGGAAGCCACGAAGGTTTCCCAGGATCTGCCCACGTTTATCTCTCGAAACATGATGTTTCTGCTCTGTCACGTTTGTTGCCACTTGCAACGCCTAGAGGGAGAGAAAGAAGCACTATTTTTTAAATTCAGTTAATCCAATGCGTTTTGGAAATTACTCGATTATTTAAATTAATTTCAACAATAAAACTACAAATTTTACTCACGAAATCTACTAAAGGATGCTGATTCACTACAAGACCAATGAAAGACTTTTAAATAATTTCACATAAATATAGTAAGTGATAAAATCAGTCAAACTTGGTTTCACTACAAGTTATTTCATAATAACACTACATACACTGCAAAATCACACAATACATAAGAGAAATAATTATAAACTCGTTAATGTTCACTATTTGGGTAGCCTTAAAAAAATTACGATAATGTCGGGTAACAATGACATATTCACACCTTCCTCTGGCAGTCACAAAAATCGAAATGAAGCGTAACAAGACGGGCGGGGAAATCGTGTATACATGACTACTTGCTAAACGATGATACTTGTCATACTTAGTAGAAAATTTTTTATACACTGATAGCCAAAACATTAAGAGCATTTGTTGAATAGCGAGTTGGCGTTTCTTCGGAACGCATCACTGCAGTAATTCGGTGGCCAAAGGGGAATATTATCCCCCAGATGTATGCATTAGGATTTTCCCTTCAATGCATACATGTTAACAGACTGTGACGTATCTAGTTGTGCACACATCACGAGTTCCTAATTCGGTATATCATGAATTCCACAAATCCATTGTAGCGTACTGAAGTACTTACACCGTGCTTGGTAGGTTTTTCAGAGGTATCTGGTATGAGATGATTTACGCACATGTCGTGCAAATCTATCAAATTATGACATGTTTCTTGTGTGCGCGGAGTAGCGTCTCAGATATGTTCTATCGAGATGAGATCAGGCGAATTGGCTGGCTAGAACATCAGAGTTCACTGTCATGCTCCTCAAAACACTGTAGTACGATTCTGGCTTTATGACAAGGACAATTATCAAACTACAATCAGACATCAAGCATGAAGGGGTGTTCAGCAGAGTGCGCTGAAATGTGTGCTCCAGAACATTGTACTCTGTCGTCAGATCTTCCTCAAATCGCAGCCTAAACTGATTTACAGAGAAGACAAGCCTCCTACTTCCATGTTCTTTCATGAATTGTGAACGTTTAACATCTTGTTGCCTACTATTGGTTTCACCGTCCTTCAACTTCCCACTGAAGCTCACGACGGTAGAACGCGAACAACCGACTAACTTCACAGTTTCCGAGGTGCTTGTCCTTAGGCGACCAAGTCATTACAAATCTCCCTTCGTCAAAGACACTTATGTCAGTAGATTTCCCTATTTTTGGCACGCATAGTTTCTAGAATTATTTCTCAATCATCTCTGCTTTTTCTATAATTTACTTAACGAGTCACGTGCCCGAAGCCTAGCAGTGAGATATAGTCATAATGTTATGACATCTCAATATGATATATACAACACACATTGGTAAATCGTTACAAGAAAAATAATATAATGTAATTTACCTAGTTTATTTCTCAACTCTCCCAAACTATAGTTCAAATAACATGCTTTTTTTAAAAAAATGAACGTGACTAACGTTGTAATGAACACAAACCTATGGCGTAAACATTACATTTTTGTGCAATTCTTACTCAAAAGTATGATGGCCGACAATTTAGATTTGGTCAATGTATTAGACAATTAGCAATTTATCAAGTTGTATTTACAGGATCAGAATATAATTTCGAGTTCGCATAGTTTCGTACGGATTTTTAATTAACACAAATTCATGCAAAGTAGCAACACAGAAGGACGCGAAACAATACTATTAACTATATCACAAAAACTACGTTATTATTTTTACAAATAAAGGCTAAATTGTCAAAATAGTATACCAAGGTTACTGCTGATATTTAAAATAAATACGTTACGGTAAAGAGCTCTGAGCGATGATTATTTTCAATCCATGCATACGGTGAAATATGATTTTCATGCAACCCAAGATTCTAACTACTGCATGCATTCTTGTTTATTTTCAAAACTTTCCTCGCTACTTGGGTTTCGTTCGAGATATTTACACATCAAAAATTATATTAAAAATATAGCCCAGATAAAAACTTGTTACAATCTTCTAAATCAACAGTTGCAAATAGCATACGTATTCGTGCAAAATGTTGTTTTTCTTTGCTTACCCATGCTGATGTTGACGAAGAAAAGTAATCCTAAAAGAGAAACACGTAAATTATTGAGCAGGTGTAACTGTTAGCTTGACGGGAATGAGGAAAGCTACTGCTATTATTCATATATTGTAAGAAAATGGAGAGGCACTGTTAGACATAACGGGAACATTTAAAGTATTCATTCACTTACTATCCACGGTTAATGACGCAATCGCCTTATAGACCTTAACTACAATAAGGAGCAACGGCAAGTATTACTGTCATTTAAAATGGAGACCACAAATATAGAAAAAGTAGTTTCGAGTGAATTTACGAACATCCTTTTACGTAAACATAAGTTCCGAAATTAGCACTTCATGTCTACTTTATAACCTGAATCAGGACACGTGGAACCGGAGTGATTTACCACCTAATTCTCAGTGAAATAGGTCTTAACCGAAACAAAACATAAATTTTATGGACCCGACCAGTGAAAACGAACAGAGTGGAACTCGAATAATTCAAAGAAGAGGAGACGGACTAAAAACTGTAATTACGAAAGTCACATGCAAAATGCCTATTTTATCAATATTCATATTCGTAATTAAGTACAATAAGGCGAATAGTACTTGAGTGGATCGAGAATCCATAGTAAATATTTCTGAAAACGAGCTAGAAATGTATGATTATTTTAATAATTCAGTATGTTTAGATTTTTGCAAACTCTCGAAGCAGCTACGCTAACGCTGCCTTCTTCCTGAAGTACCGACGAAGTTCATGCGTATGACGAGGAAATCGCCATCGCTTCTGCTTCAAGTTGTTCTTTCTCTTCTTCACTTGACGAATCTTTACCTTTCATAGTAAAAAAAAGGTCTGCTAAATGTCTTTATTTGAAATCACCACGCCTGTGATGAATTCAAGTCTGCACTTCCTGTTTCACATAATCATCGTCTATGACATGTCTTCATATATCGCTGTAGAGGTAAGGTTTCTCATCCAGGTTCGAACCCCGGGCCCCGGGACCTGTGGTGCGAGGCAGTCACGCTAGCCACTAGACCACAAGACCACAGGAGATCGGCATACGAGGGATTGTTGCTTTCATTGGCACGTAATGTGACTGACACCCGTGTCTGTAACTAAGCAGCATGTCGCTTGAAAAAGAAAGTGAAGCACCAGATCACAGTCATCAAGTCGTTCAATTGTTCTGAGTAGTTCAAAGCGATCTAACACAAGGACTATCCAAAGTAACGATGGCTTCGTAATTAATGGAGGATGTAATTGCACGTGCTCAAAATCGGAACTACAACGCTGCAGCGGCAAAATATTAGACGGTAGTTACTTTAGAAACATCCCTCGTATTACAGTTTACAAATACAACTCGCATTTTGATGAATGAGAATGAAATATTCGACCTTCTAACGAACATAGTGTCGCATATTATCATTAATAATTATTGATAACTTATATAAAAATTATTCGTACGTGATGTATCGGAGAAATAAATAACATGGTTTGACAAATCTTTCATTACTTTAAGGTTGGGTACGGAACGTAATATCCCTTCTTTACAGGCGAAGAAACCAAAGAAATAGCTTATATGAAGTCAATATTTAGAATGAGTAACAATTGCAAAGAAAATCTAAAAATGCCGGACGTTTCGACGCAGCTTAGCGTCTTTATCTAACTATACAACATAGAATGTTTCCTTCTTCAAACTTAAAATTCAAAAAAGCCATCAGTGATTAATAATTTTTATAAGAACAAAAATCGGATCTTTACATTTTTCCTCAAAGAAAATAAACCATTTCTGTGATTTGAGGTCTCTAAATTAGAAGATTCCAACGATTACAGACTGACGATGTAATTTATTTTGCACAGGTTTAATCTAGGTTCAGTCCAACAATAATTTTATGTTCCGTCGATTATTATAAGCCACTTTTGTACATTACATGTAATAATGTACCAGAGAGGTGGGGAAAGGGAACCATCCCAAAGATGCTTTTGACCCCAACCTCGCGGAAAATTCGCTTCTCATTCGTACACTAAAAACAAAAAGCAAATGGTTGCACGCTTAATTTGCCAAAGTATCCTTCTAAGAAGAAGATCGGTTTACAGTGATAACCATAAGTGAAAACTCAGGATCCCCAGCTCAATAATTTAAAAATTTAATACCATTACGTCATAATTTTATAAATCTTTTAATTATAATCATATATATATATATAAGCATCGAATAGTGTTGGTAGTAACGATAAAAACAAGAATAAAACGTCATAAAAACATGGATCCGAAACACATACTTTCAGTAATTAGTACACTTGTTCGTATGAGAGGGTCAACCTGACGTCCATTCATGACATTTTTTATAGGTGGAGAACGTGGCGAAGCAACCATCTGCCATAAAGCGTAAAGAATCACACACTCTTTGAAATATACGTGGTTGTTGTTGCAAGCGCTGGCGTGCATTGAAGACGAGATCCTGTAGTGTCTGAACGTCGTTGACTGGAGTGGCGTAGACTAATGCTTTCAACTAACCCTAAAACCAAATATTTAGGGGATTCAAGTCGGGGAATGGGGAAAATAAGGTGAGGAGGATATGTGCAGGTGCATCATCGTGCATAAAATGAATCTCAGTTAATCTCTGTGGTAGGATGTACGGCCCTAGTAACTTATCTTCAAGAACGTCTGCCAAATATCGATGGAGACATGATTTTGATGTCCTTCTGCAGCCCATACATACTGTGTATGAAACATCACAACGCCATCTCTCGTGAACCCTGCGCCATAGGTAAGTAAAACAATAGACGAAAACAGTGAATGTGCAGCGCGTTTGTGCAAAAAACCATTGACAGATTGCAGTTTTCTACGGTTTTCTTCTGTCTTAGTGTCTGGACGCGCTGAAGATGGTATGGATACTGCAATTGTTTTTGTAGTACCATTCAGACAAGAAGAAGATTCACGTTTTTTTTGCTGCTGCCAATCGCCGCACACTGGTTCCAGGTCTTTCATCCAGTTTTACTTGCATATGCTCCTCCATCTGAGATATGTGGACTGTTGAACTTGGTGGGTGTAACACAAAACCTGTGTCCAACAGACATACCACCAAACGTTTTCAGCCACTATGGACAAATATAACCAATAAAGGCCGATGGACCCATAGGTTAATAAGATCAATTAAAGACTGGATTGATCGGAAACACGGAGAAGTGAATTATTATCTTACTCAACTCTTGACCGGTCACGGCTGCTTCAGGGCATACTTCTACAGGTTTGCCATAGATAATTCACCTGCATGCCCTGAATGTGGAGTTAATGAGACACCAGAACACGTGTTTTTCAGTTGCTCGAGATTTTCATATGGGAGACGAGCATTAGAAAGTGATATTGGAACCTCAATAACACCAGATAATTTGGTACCCAATATGCTGCTCTCACCTAATACCTGGAATAAAGTAAGCGCATATGCCTCTACAGTAATTCAAAGATTAAGAAATTACGAAAAAGAGAGAAATAATAGTGTTTAAAGGAGACAGAGAGAGCTTGACGCTACGACTGCTTCCTGTGAAGTAATGTCTAACGACGGTCCCACAGGAAGATACACAGTCATCGTTGGAAAAGGAGGTGTTTTTAGTGGGTAGAATCCCACACTACTATCCAGTGCGGACCCTGAGATAGTGTCTTTAGAAGATTTTCACCTGCCCTCGCAAAAAAAAACTATGGACAAATATAAAGATCTCAGAAAGTATACGTTTCCGGAACCGCGTTTACTGGACGTTTTATACTTGTTTATGGTGAGTAATACCATCTCTCAAAATATTCGACACTTTTCAACACTATATATATATATATATATATATATATATAGAGAGAGAGAGAGAGAGAGAGAGAGATATGGTGATTTCCATTTTTTCGAAAGAAATAGGTATAGTAAGACCACGTGATGACAAATGTGACCGTCCTCAGCATCAAATTTACAGTCATTCAGATTTTAAACAATTTAATTCCTAAGTTCTTTTGATATTCAGTTAAAATATACCTTTAAAACATTAGTCTCCATATACGCTTTCTCCGTTCATTGATTGATTTTGCGAGTCGTTAAATTTTACCTTGAGACAACATGAGCGTAATGGATGTGGGCAGAGGTTGTGACCTCCGAGTGTAATAGAACGTGACATGCGCTAGGCTAGGTCAGAGGCAAAAACATGAATTGGATTCAAGACTGCCGCCTTGATAAAGACGGAGTCCTTGAACTTTGATTCGAAACTAGGACACCAGCTTTACGGTAACATACAGTACCACTCTTCACGCAGCAACCGGAAAACCTTCGAATACATACAATTTATGCAGTCTACTTCATTTTTCCTTGAAAGCAAAGGATTTAATATATAACAAGACTTGTAGTAGAAATGACTGATAATCTGAAAACTGTGAGAAAATATGAAATTTTCTTAATTTGGCAATGAAGGATTTATTTTCTTAATAAAAGTATGTAATTTTACTTTCTCGATAGTGTTATGTTATAAATCCTTTTATTTACTGAAAATTATAGAGTATACAGGTCTCACGTTTCAACTTAGCAAACGCTTGAAAAACGTACTTTCCGGTATCTAAATCGAACATCGTCATGCTTCATTTAGGATAGCCGCACACTACAATTGAGACGAGTCAATTTTGACAGACGACGACTCGAGGAAGTATATACATACATATATATATATATATATAGGTTTCTTATGCATTGTCGCACACTGGGCGAATCAGTCGCGTCCGACAGTTTGAGGCGGTCCGCGACAGTCTGGCAGCTTGAGACATGTTTCAACGTGTCGGACGATGACAGATGGAATTATGCCTTGTCGCAGTTTCTGACGAGCACTGTTCACTTTACCTCCTTTACTATTTAATATTATTCAGTCGTGTATTGGTGTTCCATTTCGCAGCTTAAATTCAAGAAATGGAAATCGATATTGATAGACTGATAGTTTGTGTTCAAGTAAAACCAGATATCTATAATCATATTTTAAAGAACTATTCAAATAAAAACATTAAGGTCTTTTAATTGGATACAGTTTGATTATTTGCTTGTTTGAGTACATTCTAAATTTTAACACATTTTGTATCTTCTGATTTTATTTATAGTAATTTATTAATTCACTAGAACAGGTTCCAATGAAAAGAACATAATTTCATGTACTAGTTTTTTTCTTAATGAATGCAATTTTAATTTTGCGTGACTCATTTACTTTCGAAGAAGTCAGATCAACTAGTGAGTATCGTTAATATGTATATGCAACGTTATCTCAGACGAATTATCAGCCTCCCTCCGAAAATTAGTGCCTTGCTTTCATATTGTTTCACCAATAAAACCAAAAAGATAATCGAAACTTTTTTAAGTAATCCTTGTGAAATTGGAAAATTTATTTTTATCTGCTCGTAATTCATTAAGCAAACCGTTTATATTTTTATTAGTTAAATAATAAACTTCGACCATTTTTGCCTTCTTCTAATAACATATAGCAATAAATAACAGCGGTTTCATCGACACGCTACATCTTGACTGACATAATGACAGCCTCTGTCAGTTCAAAGCAAGTTGCCAGACGTCATTTTGCGTCGCGACAATTTGCTCCCGACGACTTTTTTGACTCGAGGCAAAAATGTCTCCGACAGTGTCGTAGCTTCCAGTGTGCTGCCGGCCTAAGATAGATTTTACAATTTCCAAGTATATACTTTGTGCCATCTCGACTTACTAATTTTTTCAATTATTTCACGAACCAAAAAATCGTTACTTACAAATAAAAAATAAAGCAAACTATCAACTAGCAAAGTAATTCTGTATTGGAGATTTAAAATATGAAGGTTGTTTTTAAAGTAAGTACCGATATTTATTTAAAAATAATAGAACATTCCTTTCAGATTTTATCAACCATTACCTTACACTTCACATCCCTTCTCCACATAGTCATTGCCATTATTTATGAAACTTGTTTTTACATGCCTTCATACAAAAATGTGCCGCCTGTGATGAAAGACAAGTTTGCATTTCCTGTTTCACATCCTCACATATTTACGACATTCATTAAACTGTCTAATCCTCTTTCTCACAATTTCATCACGCATTATTGCTTCCCATTAACGTCACAAAATTGCCTATGAATGTTTGCTGGTGTAATATTCCTTGCATTTAAGGATCGAATCACTGACCTGACTTCACAGTCGACATTTCAAAACGCTTTAACAATAGGAAAACAAAAATTGACGATGCTTCACAGCCGCGTCTGCCTTCATAATGGGTGTGATCAACTCAAAAATACTCGTGCTCAAAAGTAATCAAATATCATGGAATATGCCATCCGACATCATTATAATAGAGCGTTATTCGTAAATAAAACTCGGCTGCTTTGAGAATTTATATTTTTCTTAAAAAGAAATAAATTATTCCTACGTTTTCCCGATTTTCTGAATGGTTTGAAGCAGACCTACTGTCTCGTTTATCCAGGATTTCTGCAATTCTATCTTTCGTCTTTCACACAAATGTTCAATTCGTCACTTTATTGTTTTATTATTTTTTATATTGCACTTACTAATTCCCTGGGAACGGAATGCTCGGGGTCTTCGGCACCCCCTTTTGCTTCTCAGTGACCCAATTATGATACATGGACAAATTTATATTTGTAATTTATTATAAAAGAAAGAATACATCGATCAGTGTGACTCCTTTTGGCTCAGAGCGTAACTACGCGATGGTCGCGAAAAATGGCAATGAAGTTTCAATGAAGAATTGGGAAAGATGCTATAAAAGGGAAAATCTTATAATATGACTTTAAATTTCTATAAATGCAATAGAATGATACCGCAAACATATATATACTGTATATAATTATTAGACGATTCATTACTCATTACATAACGTTCACGAACTACTGAAAGGCACTGGATACTCCTTCGCCCCAACACTTGTTCTTTTCCTCAGAACAAAAGTCTGGGAAATTTTCAAGAGTATCATGTTTATGCATTACAAACATTCGAAATACCAGAAAATACCTTAACAATGAAATAATACGGTCAGTTTTATCATCAATTGCATTGACGAATTCGGATTCTATCGACAAAAGATGCTGAATTTTATTTTAATATTTATATTGTTGTTGTATTTAGTCTTTAGACTGGTCTGATGCAACTCTCCAATCCAACCCATCTTACCGCAAGCCTTTTCATTTCCGCATAACTACCACATCCTTTATAATATGCTTAGCGTATTCCATTCTTAGACTCTCTTTTGTTCTTACCCCACAAACTTCCCTCTAATGCTAATTTTACAAGATCCTTATGTCTTAAAACGTGGCCTATTAATCTATCCCTTCTCTTGGTCAACGTCCTCCATATTGTTCGCTCTTTCCCTATTCTGTTTAGAATTTCCTCGTTACTTACCCTATCCACCCATATGATTTTCAGCATTCGCCCATAGCATCACATTTTACAGGCTTCTATTCTTTTCCTTTCTGCAACTCCTATCATCCACGTTTTGCACCCATATAACGCCACGGTTCATACGAACATTTGTAGCAACGATTTCCTAATATTCACACTTATATTACCACATTTTCGCGAAAGCCTTCCTTGTCTGTGCTATGTCTATTATAATTCTCCATCCCTAGTTATTACGCTTCCCAAGTAGCAGAATTCCTTAACTTCCGTCTAAATATCCCTTCCCAATCTAACACCCTTTGTTATTCTACCGTTTCCCAAACTACACTACTACCTTGGTTTTCCCTCTATTAATCCTCATATTGAACTCTTTCTCCAGTACCCCGTTCATGTCATTTATATTTTTATTAAACCAGACGAAATATTCAGCCATTAAAGAATATGTTGACAGCTGGGGAAGATAAAGGAATTTTGCAGCACGAACTATATTAATATTCCTCTAATGACCCTTCTAACTTTATCGCTTAGAATCAATGGAAGTGTTTATATGTGAAACATTTAGCTCATCGTATCGACATTGCCACGATAGTCTAATGACGACCAAGTCGCACGGATGCCGCAATGATTACTGATTTCCTAATGACACTGAAAGGAGACTTGAACCTTATCCTTGGCAGGCGGCAGAACAAGTCGCAGAGTAGTCGTCCTCCAAAAGCCCGTAACAGCAGTTAGATGCGCTGTTAATTAATTATGTTAGCCACGAGTCCTCAGCAACAATTACATTTTCGATTAAGTATAGGTTATAACACTAAATTTATAACGTACAAATTTTGCTGCCAATGGAGGAAATCCTTATATCAAAATACAAAAGCAAATAAATAAGAAAAACGATATTCTAATAATTGTCCTGTAATTTCCTACACTTATAAACACTTATCTAAACCAAACTTTGTCTATTTATGATTATTATTTATTTTAGCGATTGGCGGGGGGGGATGAATTCTACTCATCACTTCACGCACCTATTTAGACTACTCTTAAACAGTCTATTTTTGCTCGTTAATTGCTGCAATTGGTTATCCATATATTTGAAAATGAAAATTTTCACTACGTCCGTTTGCTATTGAAAAATAACATCATATAGGCAGAGAATAGTCGGTTAGGGTTTAAATTTATTATCCATTATTAGTCTTCAAAGAAGAAATATGAAAAATTCACTACATTCATAGGCATACAAATACAAGGTGTTTCAAAAAGATTTGCCGCATACACTTTGAAAAATAGTGAACGTATGAAATTCGTGTTAATTCTGTAATAAAGAAAAATACCTATTTATGTTACATAACAACTGAAAGGTTCTCAATAAGTCTCCATTGATATGTATGACATGTCACTGTGTATTCCAATTCATCCCACACTCTACCGAATATGTCTTGGGTTAATGCTTACACGGCTGTGGTTATGCCGTTTCGCAGTTCGACCATTGTTACTTGAAGTGGAGACACACAAATAGGGGTATTTTAAAAACTATCACCAAAATAAAATCACATGCAGTGAGATCCGTTAACCTTGGAGGCCAGTGATTTAAGGCTGGATCACTATGTCCAGAACAGTTGATCCATCGTCGAGGAAGCCTTTCTGAAAAAATTTTGCACACAAAACGGCTTCAGTTTGGACCTTTCCCATCTGGTAAATGAAGTCATTTAAATCAGCCCACATTTAATAAGGGAAAATTGAATTTTTAAGCACATTGAGATGTAGTTTGCTCTGTGAAGATAAATGGACCATTTTTACGGTTTCGCACTTAACGAAACGCATAACACGAAATTTTAACTGCTGTACAGACGTAAATTTGACAAAAACATAAAGTGATCGTAGACCGAAACGTAATAAAACAAAACACAATCTACACAAATAAAACTTTTATCAATCGGAGAACATCTACAATTAATTTAGGTAAAATTAAGTAGAATATTTGTATTCAAATTGTGTTGAAGATATGACTTATTTACGAAATTTGTAGGAATAGACGTAAAAAGTTACGATCTATAGACGAATTATTGCACCGAGTAATAGGCATCCTTGAAAAGTAATTAATTTGCAGTTTATGATTAAATAATTTTAGTTTTCGATATTCTTTACGCTTTTAGGACGATTTCAACCGAGTCTGTCTGACCTTTAAATACTGATCAATTTCGTAGTCATTATATTCGAATTCTTTTTTATGAAAATACGTTAATCCTTACGAATTTTAAAAAGTCATTACATGCACTTGGGATTCTTAATATTTCAATACGTTTGAAGAATAGCCTGAAATTGGCAACCATTTGTGATTTGTGTTAGTGAATAGCAGTCGGAAATAAGTTTATTTTTTCAGTGATTCGATAAAGGCATTCCACCAGTGAATTTTCCCAGAAATGTAATTCAACGAAATGAACAATAAGAGCTTATTAATGAAACTAGCAAGACGTTTCGTTCTTTCAAAAAAATATATTTTCAGGTGCAAAATCAAAAATACACAATTTATTTCTTGAAATTTAGTAGAGAAAATTTTTTAGTCTGTGTTTTACACACACATTGTATTCGAAAATAATTTTTTGTTATTATTTTTCACCTGTTTCTGGATCAAAACGACTACTATTACTAGGGACATTGGCCCCGGTTGAAATCCGAGAATTATATTCGGAAGATATTGAAATGTGTGACCACTTCAACAATATCCAGCCAATCACAACCCATCACGTCAATGACCAGGTACTAATCAGAGACCTCCACAACAGATGTGAGAGACAGTAGGAGTAGGAATCGGGGTATACGCAAGACGGTTAGACCTCCCCCCCCCCCCACTCGGTATCAAATACCTCATGACGAGGGATCAACTGAGAGTAGAAACGTCGAGTCTTGTTTAATGAATTCTCGAAACCACATTCACCCGAAAAGCTTACTTTCTTTTACAACTTGAGTTAATTTGTCACATATTTACAAATTTAGTACAGATGTTTAGCTAATTTTATGCAGGAGCTCGTTGACGCAACTAAGTATAATGTTAAAATGAAGACAGACTGTGTTTCAATGAATTTTTAGAAAGAGGAAGTTCTTTTTTTTTGGGGGGGGGGGTTAACAGGCTACATGAGGGTGATCATGAAACAGGCAACTCCCTTTTAATAGCATAGGAAGGGAATTGAAAAGGGGGGATGCGGAAGGTAGAGCAAGGTAGCCAAGGGTTGACTAGGGCCCCCGAGCTATGGTTTAAGAATCCTTCCCGTATTTCACCTAAAGAGATGCAGAGAAAACCCTAGAAAACCTGCATCAGATAGGTCGGGCATTGCGTACTATTCTCACGCCCTTCCGAATGACGGGAGACGAGTTTGCTGTGGGGTCGCAGCATTCCTTTCTGCATGTCACCAACAGTTTTAGGAAGCGGTTGGCCCACTGATACAACAGGATCAGCGGACAACTCTTGCCATATGCCCAAGGTCTTCGACCCCAGTACATATACCTCCTAAAATAGGGGAAGGTGTCTCGGCATGTGAGAACTTTGATAAAAAAAAACAGAGAGAGTACGAGGCATTTCCGACAATGAATTTTTAGAAAGAGGATGTTTTTGACATTATTGGGAATACATCTTCGCTGAGACATGGTGTGCAATCATCCAAGCAGTTAAATAAATAAAATGGCCAATTAGTCCGAGAACTCAGCATAATCGCTATTACGAACATAACGTTTCGTCCTGTCTTTGGAGTATTATCAGGTGATAATGAATTAAAAATATATTATATATGACTTATTGAGGTCAGATGTGGATTACTTATAACAAGGTCTATAATAAAATTGTATAATAATTTCTTATATTGTTTAAATTATAATAATTCCATTATAGTGTACTTACATAAACATATTGAGGACTGTTATTATGCTAGAAAGAACAAATTTTCCTTCAATTTGAAAAAACTATTTGGAACTTCGAGTGAATGGGGAACTGTTGTCTCTATCAAAGGGAATAGTACTTATTGGCTATTTTATTATGTAAATAATAATCCCAGAAGTTACTTGAAGAGGTCAGAGGAAGTTCAGATCAGAGAAGCCCGGAAATTTTGGACGTAGGAAATTGCTATGACGTAATCCTTACGCCTTTTAATTATTGTTTTATAGATGGAGCGATAGTTCCAACTTATTTCAGCAAAAAATTACAAAGGACTATTTGTTGCATCAATTTGCAAGTATGAAATCTGGAGCAGAAAATTTCTGTATAATTATCTAGGACACTTGGGTTTCCTGGTGAGCAAGGTTCTAGGGATCTTGGATCCCTGCATTTGAATAAGTTGTTTAAGGACATACACATATGATGTAGTAGCCTTCGAGAGACTGAAGCAAAGGATATGACTAAATTGTGACCTTGTTGGTGGTCAGTGATCAAGTCTCCCCACTCTTACTTTCTAAGGCGATGCGTGTTACACAGACACTTGGACGCAAAGTTAGTTACGATTATTCTGCAACGATTTTCATTCAGGTATCTGATCGATTAGACGCATAATGAATACTGGCTCATTCGTCAGCAAACTAGCATACGATATGAATTAGAATGGAGGAAGGAGTTGAGTTCATTGGAGAAGTGAATTACACTAGTTATTGTGTGCGTAAAAATTACGCACTACAGAAGTTAAGAATTTCAAGCAGTCGTTGAAAAATAAATTACTTTTCTGAGGCAATGAAGGATAATTTTAGGTACTGATGGTGATTTTATATGCTCATTACATTTCCTTCATGTTGTTGTTGTGGTAATCAGTTCTTAGACTCGTCTGATGCAATCTTCGATGCTAACCTATCATGCAAGAGCATTTTTATTTCTACATAATCTGCTTCCTCTTCTGTTCCTACCCCACGCACTTCCCTCCAATGCTAATTTTACAAGACCCTCATGTCTTAAAACGTGGACTATTAATCTATCCCTTCTCTTGGTCAAAGTTTTCCAAATTGTTCTCTCTTCCCCTATTGTGATTAGATCTTCCTGGTTAGTTACCCTATCCACCCATCTGATTTCAATATTCTCCCACAGCATCGCATTTCAAAGGCTTATATTCTTTTCTTTTCTGCTCGTTTCGCACCCATATAACGTCACACTCCATACGAACATGTTTAGCAACGATTTCCTAATATTCACACTTACATTACCCGTAAGTAAAAACCTCTTTTATGCGAAAGACATTCTTGCCTGTGCTATCCTATTCTTTATGTGTACTATAATTCTGGCATCCCTTGTTATTATGCTGTCCAAGTAACAGAATTCCTTAACTTCCTTCAAAATATCCCTTCCCATTCTAACAGACTACGTTATTCCACTATTTCCCATACTACACTCTATCAGCTTGGTTTTCTATCTATTAATCCGCATGTTGTACTCTCCCTCCAGGATAACGTTCATGCCATTTATTATGGTTTCCAGGTCTTCCCCTGATACCACAATATCATCAGAAAATCTTACGGTTTTTATTTATTTTACTTGCATTTCCATATTCATTTTTAGCTTGATCCGTCGCACTGTTGTATATATAACTTAAACCCTTCAATTCTGCTTACTGCCGTCCGTAGAGTTTATGGATAAATCTTTCTCGATATTTTATTCCTGTAATCTTCAAAATCCTTAATAGTTTGTTACAGTTAACATTATCAAATCCTTTTTCTTTCGAAAATCATCCTGAACAGCCATTATATTGCTTCTTCGCCTTTCATCAATAATTATTATTATTTCTGCTTTTCTATTAGTTTGAGCCATTCTTTCTACTTTTTCTTCGGCTGCTCTAGATATTTCTTCTCTTCTATATTGTTTCTTTCTCCTTTAATCTACTCTTGATTTCTTCTTTGAAACTTTGAAGCACCTGTTGTTTCAGTTTTGATAATTTCTCTTTGTTTTAATTCCTTTTTGACTTTCTTCGTTTTCAGCCTGAATTTCATAATCAACAGATTACGGTCAGAGTTCACAACTGCTCCTGGGTAGGTTTTGCAGTCGAGCACCTGAATCCTATATAGTCCACTTGGTACTTACCCGTGATACCAGGCTTGTTCCACGTGTAGAGGTTTTTGTAAATACAAATTGCTTGTCATATCTTCACTAGCAATTGTGTACTTGTTGGTGCCGAGGAGGAAAACTACAGGTGCGAGCGGCCGTAATTCTCAGAACCTAGTCCAAGGTGCCTCTGCAGAAGTCGACACAGGAAGGAGCCGGCCCCAAGACACGGAGACGGAGTGCGGTATGTCTGACTTTCCTGCTGCACGAAATGCCCACAAAATGACCCTTGATTAGATAGAGTCTCACAAATAGAAATTTGAGCAAGTCGTAGTAATTTTTAATGGACCCTAAGTTTTTGTATTTATTGTTAATTCCAGTTAATAAATTTAATTCGTTTAAAATCGATCTGCTTATGATTAAAGTAAAATTCAATCCCCACCAATAATCACATTTAAGTTGAAATTAATTTTTATGCAAGAGTTGAATGCGTAACATAACTATTAGATTTTTATGTTCTTTTGTTTCATGTATTGCCTGTAGCTATTACGTAAGGTCAGATTCCTCGTCCTGCATTTCCAAGAAGTGACATTGCGGTTGTTAATGTGTGTCTTTCTGATTTTTAGTGTGCGTCGCATTTTCAGTTTTTTTATACAATGTATTGTTTGCTTCAGTTACACATTTAGGGGCTTTTGGTAGTTAATTGTGTACTATTTTAATTGGGTCATAATTATTTGTTACTTGATGTAGTGTGTGACGTCAGCTATTTCTGGAGCAAAGGACTAATGGAAATAATATAATCTATATATGCTATAACATTCCGTTCCAGGGCCCCATCAGAAACGAGTTAAATAAAATGTATTTGTTTACTCTGCTAGTTGTCAGCTGACGTAAAGTAATTTCCTTCGTAGCATTCGGCGTCCTTCTATATTAGTTGTTCATGTATTAAAATAAGGATTATGATTTTTCTTTCTCTGGAAGTGAACCTAAACTTATATCTTAACGAATAAGCCACCAGGTTGTACTTTACTGATGTTCCTCTACTTGTGTATTATTAATACGTTATTATAACAGATTTAAGTCCTCATTACAAATTAATTATTGATAAAAATTCTGATAACGATATTTATTTTGGAAAATAAGAAAATTTCGAATTTCAGGTGAAAATAGGAGATCGACAAAGAACACTCCCTCAAATCCCATAGTACGATTAACAAATTTTAATATACGGCCTTTCCGAGCCTCGTCGGCCCAAGAACTGAAAATGTTAATTCATGTTAAATAAAACCAGTTCAATTTAGTTAACGAAACATATTTTAAGGATGAACCGGTAAATAGTTTAGATGCTGAGGGAAGGCTTGCTGCGTCAATCTGTAAACATTTAAGAATTTATTTAATCAGCCATCAAGGGACTTAGTAGCACGTGAACTGTATGACCAGAAGCGTGCAGCTTTTTTACTTTTCATTATAAAACGAGGGGATATTTAAATTAAAGAAGCTAGCATAACTTTAGTGTTGGGAGAACATATGTAAAGCTAAAACGAATCACTGGAAAGAGTTGTAAAAAGTTCAATTTAATATTTACACTTAAGATCTGGCCATGGGAATTAAAAAGTAGAGCATTTATGGTGATATTTAATTAATAGAGTGCAAGTTGTAGATGGTATGCAAAGCGTATACAGGGTAACGACCTGCTTCAAAGCACGGAAAATTTGCTAGCTGAATACGACAATTAAAAAACATTACATGTAGCATGTAAAATTGAGGGCAAATTTAAGCAAAATAATTAAGTAACGCGACACTGACCTCGAGGAATTCAATTCAAAAAATTAAATTTCACACACTAATTGAAAATTTGAAAAATAAGACGTGTAAATTGCTAATTAAATTATAATATACCACTCGTTGGTAAGTGCTTTGCTTACATGTTGGTTTTCAGGGAAGAATAAATTATATTTCAAGTACCTTTAATTTATATATTTAATTATATTAAATTTCTGATTAATTTTAAATTTGTATTTTCTTCCAAGCTGTCACAAAGTGATTACATAATGCAGCTAATAATTTCAATTTAACGGAAACGTCATTTACTAATATATACCTATTTATATGGTATTTGATTATTATTAAACAATGTGACGTTCTCTTTCATGTTAGTGATCAGCGTTGATTAACTATTTTTAAGGAACATAGGATCTGATTTAGGTTATAGGACACGAACCCGTTCGTGGCAGCACCATACTCGTAATTTGTTCTATAAGCTGACGTTGAGTTCAATAACGGCGTCGACCTACTTTTAAGAGCGTCTCTGGGAAGCTCCTCAGATCTCAAGGCAACTGCGTCTTTCTACAAACCAGTAGTGTTTTCCGGCTGCACATACTTCCCACCATAATATAAATAAACATTTCTTCCCGATTCCGAGTGAGGTTTAAGAAAGTGGCCTCTTAACAGACAGACTCGCTACACAGCGGTGCATAAAACGTTCATTCCCCAGTCACTTAATTAGACATCTATTAGGAAACCGGACCCTTTCCTGTTAAAATTCTCTTGTAGATATTTCAAGAAATCTTTTTCCCTCATTTTCGATTTCAAACGATCATTAACAGCCATGAATTATTGTCTACGTTGATTATTTACAACTGAAACGACCCGATAAAGGAAACAAGCAATTGGCGAGAAAACATTTATTTCTCCTTTCTAGTAAATCTTTTACTACAGAGCGATTCTTTTGGAGTTTGGAAAGAGAAAATAATCCGAGGGAGATAAATGTGTCAAAAATGTTGCACGAGGAATAAATTCGGAATTTAAATGATTGCTTTTGGCCACCGCGATAATGGATGTGTGAACTGCTGCAATGTCGAGATAAAACAAGACATTTTTTTCAGCTAAATGCTAAAAATATGTCTTGATTTCGTCACTCAAGCGCTGCAATAAGTTTCCTTAATGTCCGCGTAGATTATTTTTTCTTTTGAAGATAAGCAATGATAATTATTTCAAGTGCAACAAGTAAACCGACGCCATGACCTTGCTACCAGACGGAACTGTCTGTGCCTTCTTGGGAGCTGATTTTCCCCTTTCAGCCTTTGTTCTTGTGTTCCATCGTCTGAGGCGTAAAGCGTAAACCATATCTATAGATACGAAAAGACGCCAAAACGCGTTTTTATTGTTGTGAAATATGTCCAAACACTACTGAAATATCATCAGGCGCTGCTTTTGTTCCGCTGTATGCAAACGCGGCACCCATCTTGCGCACAGCTTTCTCGTGTCCAAACTTTCAGTCACAATATTATGTACATCCCCTTTTCGGTATTTTACTTTGTCCGTTAGCTCGCGTACTTTCAGTCTTCGGCCATACAATAATGTTTATTGTTGTAAACGAAGGAGCAGATTTACACAGAGTGGAATCTAGCTCGACTTTGATATTCGTTGGACTGAGATCTTTCATATGAAATTATTGAACTCATAACGATGAACAATTTATCTAATTCCCTGGGACACAAAAGCGTCTTCAAACATAAGCTTTATCAAGTTTATTCTTTTGCTTCTGAAACAAAAAACCCGCCATCTAATCGTCAGGTCGAATACCTCTGGAAATACGTAGGTCGGCTCGGAGATTGAAGAATAAGAAATAATTCTATCGTGACGGATTTGTAATACATGTTGCAACAGAATGAAGTAAGTAAATAATTCGATTCATGTAAGCAATCGCTTCTATTCTTGTTCTTTCAAGTGAGTCTATCACAAATCTAACTATTCATGTAATACCTTAAATCATAAGTTGGGTAAAAATAAAAATAAATTGTATCAATCTAAAACGCAATTTAATATCGGTCGCATGGCAACCGTGATTAATAGCTCAATTGTCAATTGTACTAATACTCACAGAAAACATTTTCTTTGATGTTAAAAGAGAATTGAGGTTAATGATTATGTTCTCATATTTGAAAAAATTACATGTTGAAGAATTAATATATTCTGAACATTTAAAAGGAACAGAAGTAAGCTGAATATGAAATGAATATTGTTATTAATACGCACTTTTTAAAGAAATAACATTTCAATTAGACCCGGATCAGCAGTTCCTGGAAAGGTCTATTTGTATTTCTTTTCTCCATCTTTCGACGGCTTCAAACACCAGCTGGGGAAGTGGCGTGAGAGTGGCCTTAATTTACAGACTTGGATATTGAGAATTCAGGACATTTAGATTTAGCAGATGAACGCTCTGTACGCGTTGACGCACAAATAATGGCTTCTAAAATATCAAGGATATGGATGATTAAAAAATATATCATTAGTATACGACAAGAATAATGATTGAAAAATTTTATTTTTAATATTTTCTCGGTCTTTTCGTTTTCTCGGGAACATGCTTACGTACGCAGTGATTGAACATGAGAATAATACTTAAGAAATTTATAACTGGCGTGGAAAACAAACATAGCAAAAATATAATCATATAAAAAAATTGAAGACAATTGTGCTTAGCATACTTATTTCCTACTTCTCACTTCAATGATTTTTCACCTTCTTCAACCCTATTTCATTGATTAGTTATACTCAGCACAATACCTTTCCAAACTAACTAAAATAGATAATAATGTCGATCGTATGCCATAATAAATTAATTTTTTCTCATCCAGATGTTTGCCAGGTTAAGATAGTGTTTGCAATTATTATTATTATTAATAGTCAAATACATAATATGAGCCCTTAAGCTTGAAACTTAGTCTGTATTATATATTTTACACGTTGTAGGGCGCTGGTAATTTTAATATAAGGTATTTGAAGTGTTTCGTATAACTTCATAAATTCCGAAAAAACGTACATTCCATTATTTTAAATTCTGATTAGAATTGATATTCTATCATTAGAACAATGATCAAAACTTCTTTATTTTAAATTATAATTCTATAAAAAAGGAAAGTAGGGATGAAAACTGCTAGTTGATAGCACGAATTCTCACGAAGTACTACGAGACCTCCGGATTGCCCAAAGCACCCATTATGGTTTTCGTTCATTCTGGATAACTGAAAATATTCGTGTCTTAATTTTGACAATCAGAGCAATATGTAAAAGTACTATTTTCAAAGGTAAGTTAACTATATACGCTAGCTGAACTGGCCGAGGCAATTGAGAAGAGAACGTTGCGTCCCAATAGAAAAATACTCTTCCGTCATCTTTATGGCGTGGGACAAGTACCAATAGACCAATGCAGGGCTTCTAGGGTTTCTCCTACATCACATATAAGCGAATTCCCAAGAGCCGTAGTCAACACTTGAATACCCTTCCTCTCCCATTCCCCGGATGATCATCATGTTGCTTATTGCTAAAATAAAGTAAAATAGCCAAATAACGGTTATTTAATCAAGGCACTAACAATAATTTTTGTTTAATGCAATTAAAAAAATAATTGGTCCTATAGTTGACTTGAATCCATTCAGTGGCGTGTAAAATGAAGTCGGTAAATAACTGAACAATCACTCGTATATAGTATGTAGTTTTGTGAGGTTACTAATCATGTGCACTTTGATATAATATTCTACTCGGGGGCGAGTAGGGGGTGGATTTCCATATCATTATTTCCGTACGCTTGTGAATGTCTAATACTGTTTCGTAGGCACCCTGATAGACAGAACCCACAATTGCAGAGGCCTATCTCCTGTTAACCCTTAAACCACCAAATACTGGGACGCCAAATACTTTGTTATGAATTTTTGAAGGAAACCTCATATTTCATCTATAAAACGTAAAATTCTCACATGAAACATGTCTTTTTATTCATTGACCACTAATGACAGTTACTCCAACCACTTATCTTTGATACTACAAAAGAAATGTAGCACAAGGTAGTTATAAAGAAAATTATGCAATAGTCCTTATTAGACAATTTGTAAATTAGGAAAGTCAGTCAAACTACTATCTTCTTGAGTCAGGAAAAAGTTTATTACTACATAAATATTTGAAGCTGAAATAAATGGAAGCAGAAAGGCATGTCGAAAAACTTAATATTATTTGTTTATGCGATAGAACTTCTACTTCTAAGCAAGGCCTAGCTTATCAAACGAGTTTCAGTTGAGAAGTCTCTGAGCCTGTGGTAATGTCTCACTGGTGCGACAGCTGACTCCTTAATTCCTAGGGTCGTTAGAGTTAAATTATTGGGTTGTGGGCGTCAGCAATCAACCACGTAAGCAACAGCTGCTAGTGGGCTCAATAGACGTTCTTGCCGAGAATACTCGGTTCTGGTTTTCTACGATAAGGTAGCAGAGTATCCTCGGTTCCTGCGTTCTGACAGGCTGCCATGTGAATAGAGTATACTAGGTTACGGCGGTTTAAGGTTTAATCAGTATTTCCTTCTGTAGGTTTATTCCGTCATCTGCAACCAACCGAGGGATTGTTAATCCAAACATTATATTATCAGAGTTTAAACTGAAATCCGGAAGTACGATAGAGTCCACAGCTTGTTCAAACATGTACGTACTTTCTCTTATACTATCACCTGTATAATGCGTCAAGAATAATTATGTACGAAGTGAACAATAGTTTTCATTACAAATAATATGAGTGCAATCAGGTTCATGTTTCATATAAATGAAAATAGGAGGGATAAGAGAGTTTTGCTTCGTCTAGAATTTCCGCGAACAATTTTCAACAACTTACGTAAGAGTTTCCTGGTTGAGTTCTTAGGAGAACTACTGTTAAATCATTCCAATAATTTGTCCGGAACGACTCTCCAGAACCGACTGTTTCCTCAAAGCGGTTATTAGGCGCCTTCAGTATCATTATGCCTAAGTAGGTTGAGCGTTTCCACTATCTTGTCTAGCTTTCTCAACAAAGCGGCGCGGCGTCTGCAGCTTTAAAGTCAGAAGCGATCTATCTTCAAACCAATTTGGATATGAAAAACAACTTATTTCATCCGTAAATTTCGTTTCCTTAAAAATTGCCTCCGAGTTCATTGGGATAGAGGGGTCACCGCACAACATATCTTATCTTTGAAGGCCTGCAGACACGAATAAGTACTTGTTGCACGCGCTTTTTATACCCAAAGGGCGGCCTTGCTTTTTTTCACCAATCGAACTAAAACGATAATCGAAATTTTTTGCAGTCGTGCTTGTAAAACCAAAAAAAAATTTTCGGCCGATCTTAAGTCACCAAGAAAATAGTCCTTTTGGTGTTAATTGGAAGAACGCAAAAATTTTGAGCTATTATTTCTTCGTCTGTCAAGATAAAAAAATTAATAAGAACTACTATTTTATCATCACGCTCCATCTTGATTGATATAATGAGGTTAGGTTTGATTCAGACAGCTTGAGACAGTCTCTGTCAGACGACACTTTGTATCGCGACAATTTGCTTGTCTTTCGCCAGACATTTTGACTCTAGGCAAAGGCTGCCCGACAGTTTCGTCGCTTGCTGTATGCGGCTGGCCTAAAAGAGATGCTCAAGGTTATTAAATTGTCAGTTGTATCATGTGAAGCGGTTCCTATAAGGCCTACTGGAAACAACCTATGCTAGTACAGGAGAGAGGCCGCAACATGGATGGCACTCAGGTATGCTCATACAGAAAGAGATAGGTATCTTTTAATGTGAAATAATATTACGATAAAACCTCATTTAAAAACATTAAAGTTGGTGAATTAAGAAAGAAGCCTGGTGAGTTTTATTCGTGGAGCTTGATAAAATTAAATTTCTACTTCAGCTACTCTCTGAACTAAAATTCCGAATTTGTTATCGAATACGGCAAGGACAAAAAGTAATTCGCACTGCTGGCTTCGGATTGAGAGAATGACAGGTCGAATACACGCAACGTGTTTAGGAAAAAATATTCCAAGCTATAATTTCTAGTGTCAGTAGTTTTGAATCTTCGTTGACATTCCTTGTAGTCCGATGTATCCCTTTTCGTTATTATTAGATTAATGTTGGAGCTTGTTTGTTTTTCCTTATTTAAAAGTTTCTCTGATCCACTTCCAGATAAATTAAACACTTTAAAGACACTGCTATAAAGTAAGGAACCCTATACAAAATATAAAAAATAATAATATACAATGAGGACGAAAAAACTTTATCGGAACAAATATCGAATCCGGGGCCTCCACTTGATACGTTGTGCTCTTAAATCAACTGAGCTATTCCAGCCGAATCCACGTCCCCAACTTTTGTATAGACCTAACCTCATGCACATTTAGATCTAGAGATTTTTTCCATCCTGAACCTTTAATTCAGTGGCATAGTGCTAATGGTTGAGCTTTGTTTGAAATGATTTCCTCTGTTCTTAAATTAAAACCATTGTAGCTGTAATCAATTTACAAATACAATATCCATTCTTCATAGGAGTGCTAAAATTAGGGCGTGAAGTGGTTAAGAAAAAAATTGAAAGTTTGCCTGAGCTTAAGTAGGCAAAATGAATCAAGGAATATTGTACCTGACGTGAAGTCAAATTTCTCGGAATTCAAATTTGGTTTAAGATCTCCACGTATCTAGTGGGGGTTCCGAGTTCGATTCCAGGTCCTGTCGAAATATTTCCATCCTTCAAATCAGTTCCAATACCTTAAAGTATGAAAGTATTTCTCCTGTTCTTGATTAGGAAATAGTTACTGCAATATAATTGAGAAACAACTACGTAAATCAAGTATACTGATAAATCTATAAAACAAAAATATCAATCCACATTTGTGGTTTGCACCTCAGTGAATAATCTATAGTTTACGATAGTTAATCGTTTGAGCACTATATACATACATTAAACCAACATACAAACTTAGCTATGTCTTAGTATACTGTACAAGATTGCTCACGTATTGCTGTTGTGGTATCCTTCCCAAGACTGGTCATATGCAACCCTCCATGCCAACCTATTTTACGAAAGCCTTTTCATTTCCGTATAACTAGCACATCCCACGTCCTCCCTAATCTACTTAGTGCATTCCGTCCTCGACTTCCCTCTTCTGTTCTTACTCCACACACTTCCCTCCAATGTTAACTTTACGAGACCCTTAAAATGTGGTCTATTAATCTATCCCTTCTCTTGGACAACGATCTCCATATTGTCCGCTCTTTCTATAATCTCTTATATCTTCGTCGTTAGTGATTCTATACACCCATCTGATTTTCAATATTCTCCTATAGCCCCACATTTCAAAGGCTTCTATTCTTTTCCTTTCTGCAACTCCTACCGTACACGTTTCGCACAAAACTCTACAGGACAACGATTTCTTAATATTCACACATATTACCCGTAAGTAAAATCATCTGTTTCGCGAATGCCTTCCTTGAATGTGCTATCCTACTATTTGTACTTATACTATCCCTAGTTATTACGCTTCCCAAGTAACAGAATTCCTTAATTTCAGTCAAAATATCCCTTCCCAATCTACCACCATTTGTTTCTCCACAGTTCCCCGTACTAAATTCCATTATCTTGTCCCCCCCCCCTATTTAGCCACATATTGAAACCTTTCTCCAGGACCACGTACATGCTCACATGTATGAATTTAATTTGCACTACGTAGTTCCTCTAACATTTATTGTTGCACTTTTGAGCAAACCTCAAAAGTGTGGTGATGTTTCAATTTGATATAGTTTTATAGACATGATCTCAGTCAATCACAAACTTCGGGGGGCACAGTTCCATCTACGTATTTGCTTCGAAATTATAGTACAGGCAATAATTTATCATCAAACATTCGTCTCAGAGTTGCTCGAGTTGCATACAGACAATTGGCAGTTGATGTAGTTATGGCCTAAGCCACTATATAGAGTGACAATATTTTCATGTGAACAAATGGAGATTATTGAGTGTATGTGAAATACGAAAATCAGAGAAGCAATGTTATCTTAAAACTGACTAGTTTCCACTGCACGGAAATTTGCCTATTTATTTTCCGTGTCCACATTGTGCCTAATACTCCTCGAACCGTTATTTGAATCATTGGCATAAAATTCACACGTAAGAAAAAGAATAATTGGAAATATCTGTTTGTAATTGTATTATCTCAGTGTCTTTCCTAAAAATATATTAACTTTATTTCAGAGAAAAATTGTCACTAATGCAATTAATTGCGCTGCATCATACAGTCGAGATGGAATATATTTAGAAAAGCACAAGACAGTTACTTAAGCTGTTCAGAAAACCAAACTGTTGGTTGAGATGCCCTCAGCGCTTCATTTAAAAGAAGAACGTTGGATCTACTTTCACCTCGCTTTCTACAGACTTTTTTTTAAAAAACGAAACTGGAAGCCCAATGAAAATAGAAAACAATGACACGAACCAAGAAAAAAATTTATCAGGACAACTTTCATTACGGCTGAAGGAAAAATGACACTAAAGGTATGGATTTGAAAGGTAATCTCTCATTAACATTGAACTATAATATTAAATGAAGCTTTTTCAAACTATTTGCAACTGAATCCAGTTTTATCTTAGATAGGACCGACCACCGTTAATATAGCTAAATTACATGGAAATCAGTCCCTTTTCGGAGAGAAATAGTGTGTTGCATAGTTGACAGCAGGACAAACATGTCAGATAAGCAATGTCTTAGGAATTACCGTGATTTTCCTTGTAGTATTATAATTAAATAAGGTTGGAAAATATTAGATTACCATTCAATAAACTCCGACAAAGAACCAAAGAAATTAATATCTGATGAACGACATAAAAGTAATAAAATATAGTCAACTAAATTAAATGTATGGAGTTCACTTTCAAATTTTTAGAACCGTACATTAAAATGCGGTGATAGATATATTTACTTATCCGTTGTCTCATGTCAAGTATAACAATCAATTTAGTTCCCTATCTTTTACATAATTTGTGCAAATGCACTCAATAAATGACACATTGTAGGTTTCTGTGTGATGGAAATATTTTAAGGTTGTCGTTTAGATATCAAGTCAACTATCAGGATGCCAAACTAACATAACTGATTCTCAATTTGAAAGGTCACAAGACTGCCGAGTCAGTACGATCTTATTTTCGGTTTTCTAGGTCATTATTTTTCTAGTACGGAAGAAATGGTCCTGGCTTTAAGATAACATCAGAATGACCGTTGCTGGTTGGTTCCTGATGATGCAAATACCAAATGTACTATATTCTGAGCTGTTAAATGATCGTATTAATTTCCCTTTCATTTGGGGAGTGTTTCATATTAATCAAATAAAAAGGAATGTCCTTATGTGTACAAATAAAATTGATCTTACTGCGATGAAATTATAGAGAATTGTGTTCACTCCTGAGGTTTCTGTCGAGCTTTAAGATTTTATCCGTTCCTCCCCCATTTCAGGCCACAAAAGACCGCACTCAAGACAGTTGCAAAAATTTGATAACAGCTAGAGCTCGAGTCGACACGAAGATTTTTAAATTAGCTCAAGAATTATACAATAGGTGTTATATGCATAAATAAAAAAATAAACTTTATATCCATAATTTAACATGGACAAGAAGAAATATATTTCCTCAGTTAATGTACCGAGAACATCATTGACTTCCTTATTTTAGTGGGATTATATCATTCACTTCCTTAAGATATCGGGAGAGTTATTACTCAGTTAAGATATCGGGTGTATATTCGCCTTCCTAGAGGTACCAAGATTTCTTTTAGATCCCTACAGGTACATGGACTGTTCTTTACTTTTTTTAATCTACTGCTATTATTTAAGACTCTGTTAGGGTACCTGGAAATTTTTAAGTCCTTTAAAGTTACGGGATTATTTGTCATTGTCTTAATACACATAATTTTTAGAATATCTTAAAATGTCGTGCTAATTTAAAATACCAAGAAAATTCTTGAATGGGTTTATCATAATCCTGGATTATTTAAGGATAGGAATGTGCCAATAAAGGGTTTAATGGTTCAAAATAAAGTAAAGGTCTGGATGCCAGCTGAGTGAGTGCGTAATTAATTCATTTTCCAAGCGAATATAAAAAATAAATAGTAGGGCAGCGCCGGACACTCGGATATTACTAAATAAACCTGGTTGAAAATAATTTTTAATAACTAAACGCCTTGAGTCGTCTAATATCAATTAGTCTCATTTCGAGAATAAAGTGATTCAAAAGAGCTGACACTAAAAATGAGGTCTGAGCCGCATAATACTTAACAAGTCAACTTCCCGAAACTAGATCTCAATGTGATCGCTTTAAGGACTGTAACACGAAAATTATCTAATTGCCTTGTCCGAAATTAGCATGTATATTTTAGAAGGAAGAATTAAATCGTTATTGTTAGAAATGGAAGAGTTTAGAATGGTCTAAAGATAGATTGTCTTGTTCCAAAGACTTGTCGCTACTCTTACTTCAGATTTATCCATAATTAGAATAGAAGATCAAGAAAAGAAAGCCATAATCAAGAAAGGACTAAGACAAGGATGCAGTCTGTCAGCCATGCTGTTTAAATTATATATAGAATAGGCGATGAAGAAAGTTAAAATGGAATATCGAAAAGGAATCATACTGAAAGGAGAAGAAATAAAAACCCAACGGTTTGCTGATGATATTGCCGTATTAGGGGGGTCAAAAGAAGACTTGGAAACCATAATAAATGGCATGAACAATTTCAATATGAAGATTAATAGAGGGAAAACCAGTAGTAGAGGAAACAATGGAATAAAACATGGTGTTAGTGTGGGAAGGGATATTTTGACGGAAGTTAAGGGAAGCATAATAACTAGGGATGGTAGAATTATAGTAGATTTAAAAAGTAGGATAGCACAAGCAAGGAAGGCTTTCGCGGAAAAGAGGGATTTACTTACGGGTAATATAAGTGTGAATATTAGGGAATCGTTGCTAAAAATGTTCGTATGGACCGTCGCGTTATATGGGTGCGAAACGTGGACGATAGGAGTTGGGGAAAAGAAAAGAATAGAAGCCTTAGAAATGTGGTGCTATAGGCGAATTCTGAAAATCAGATGGGTGGATAGAATCACAAACGAGGAAGTTCTAAACAGAATAGGGGAAAATCAAACAATATGAAGGACGTTGACTAAGAGAATGGATAGATTAATAGACCACGTTTTGAGACATGAGGGGGTAGTAAAATTAGCATTAGAGGGAAGTGTGTGGGGTAAGAACAGAGGAGGGCGGTCAAGGATAGAATCCGCTAAGCAGATTAGGGAGGATGTGGATTGTGCTAGTTATGAGGAAATGAAAAGGCTTGCGCAAGATAGGTTAGCATGGCGGGTTGCAACAGAGCAGTCTTAGGACTGAGTACAACAACAACATTTGAAATTCTTCTTCTAACAAGGAAAGCATCTCGTGACACCATTACTGACAACTCTCTCGATGGCTTCACTAACGGTATTATTGCAGCGGGATTGCAAGAATTGGCCAAATATTCTACCCTTCGTCTGCGATGTTTTCAGGAGAACGGATGAAGCAGTATGAAATGATGAGTTCAATTCATCATGAAAATAAGGATATTATTTTAGTTTTTTAGAATTAAGTCACCTTAAATTCACGTATTTGGTGTAAGACTGGGGAGAATAATTTTCTTTGGTAAGATGTGCATTAGCACGCCGGCAGATTAAAAAAAAACATGTGTGTTCCAAAGGACAGGCTTCTCTGAAGCATATGAAATGTTGGCAATTAGCTTTGATGTGCACATTCCATTTAGTCTACGAGCGGGTAATTTACAATGAGTTAGTTATCTGGCAGGAATGGACACGATGGCACTTTCGCATTTTCATAATCAAAACCAGTTTACCTTAGTCGGTGTAAGCTAACTCAAAACACCCGAGACGATAGGTTAAAAAGCGATTTGCTTTTATAATACTCTTCAACATCGTCGTGGAAGACCTTTACACACGTTTGCCATAACTAGTTTCATTGTTTAGCGGCTGTTTCTCTCACAAACCGTCAGAAATTCAGTTGTGGAGTGAATTAGTATTCACGGAGCCGAAGAAAACTAAATTTCAGGCCGTGTTTATTGAAAGATAGTAGTGTCAAGAATCTTCATTCAAGCGGCATCGTTAAGTGTCGTCTGTATGTAATTACGGAAGAACGATCTTAACTTCCAATTCCGTAGCGTATTCTTGATTTGGAAAAGTGACGGGTTCTTTTATGATTAATGTGCTCTAAATTGATCTTACATGCTCAATGCACTAAATCAAAATGATCAGCTAAGCAATCCACTTCAGTTCACTTTTCAAATTCAGGCTCCGAATCCAATTGACAACGGCGAGAAAGTGAGCGAAATGTCAGTTTCCTAGGCGTTATCTCGTTCATCGGCGTATTCCAGATAGGAGTTTAATGGTGGATCGAGCGTCTGAAGGGCCTACCTGCTGCCATCCGCCACCGTCGCTGGGAAAGATCCTCCTGCCCGACATGGTGCTGCGCTCTGCTCTGCTCTCACTGCTGCTAATTTGCAGCTGGCGACAGTTCTTAAATACCGCCCCCACTCCGGCGCAGCTCCGTAGCGTCACAAAAACCGCGCTATAGCTCTCTCCTTGACTCTTCCCTACAGGCCAGTGTCTATGATAGCTAACGGCACAGTCATTCAGCATTCGCCTTCAGAAGACGTCTTTTCTGCGGAAAGGTGTCAACAAACCGAAAGTACGGCCAGGGCGTTCAATGTGATAAAGTAACCAGCGACAATTCTTTGCTCTAAACGTCCTCTAAGCAAAATTGATTTGGTTTACAGAACTCTATCAGGAGCTCGAATAAGTGACTGGACAGTAAATTGTAAATGTAGGACGAGCTAGGCCACGGCAGTCGTTATCTCAAGCACGCGACTTGGGAAACACTCTCAAAGTCAATAATTCTACACACAACTCGAAGTGGACTCTAGATCTCTCCCACGCTTCCTGCTGAAAGTTACTTCTTGGTCCTTTGGCGGGAGTCACCTTACTTGCTGTTCCTCAGATCTTTCAGTCAAATAATAGTAAATAAATATAACCACATAAGCTTCATACCTTTACAGTGAAATAAAAATACACCTGAAAGGAGCACTTTTTCCCCAAAAGTGAAATGCATAAGTAGATCTGCATTTTTTACGGTTGCCGATGAAACTAATTCATGTTTCTTTTTCCAGAAAACTCTGGAAAACGTTGGGTACGACCGCGTAAAAGACGTATTTGACTGCCGCGTAATGTACTTTCCAGTGTTGTTTTCCAAATTATATTTACAGTAACCTCAACTGCTACCGACTCTGTTCTTCGGAATCTTAAATTATGTTAGCTGTAAGAGTCTCTCTATACGGAAACTCTCGCACGCTACGAACCATGCCCTTGCCAGGATTCGTACCCGGAAACTGTGATGCGAGGCAGCGACGATGACCCCTACTACTACTACTACTACTACTTAAGAAAAGGAGTGTAGTCGTAACAAGAGTGGCGATGCAAAGGGTATCAGAATGATAATTTGACAGAATGTTGCTATCTGGGAATTTTAATAACGCTTGATAATAGAAGGAAAGTAGATATAAAAAGTCGGATAAAACAAGCAAGGAAAGCTTTCGCAAAAATGATAGATTTGATTATATCTAATATGGACGAAATCATTTCTTAAACTGTTTGCGTGGGGCGTGGCATTGCATGGGAAAGAAACATGGACACCGTAAGTGTAGAACAGGGAGCAATAGAATATTTTGAAATGTAGTGCTACAGACGAATGCTGAAAGTCAGATGAGTAGATAAATAATGTGAGAGGCGAGAACATTATGTGTGACATTGACAAAAACATTGTATAAACTTACTAGGTCACATTTTTAGGTACGAAAGACTCGTTAAATTTGTTTTAGAGGGAAGTGTGAGTGGTATGAAAAAGGAAGACTAAGAATATGTGATGTAAATAAGGATGCAATAGTTATTTGGAGATGAAACGATTATCGTTTGGAGAACTGCATCAAGCCAATCTGTAAAGTGATTACAACAGAAACAACAACATGCTACGAGTCCACTTCACACACTAACTCATTTCACTTCCGTAATACGCATCCGAATAACATGGACACTAATTCCAGTTCCTTTCTCCAACCCGCTGACCCATTATAAAAGTCCCGTAATAACTTACCAGGCTACGACTCACTTTCAGAAAGTCGTCGACAGCCATATCCCTGGCCTGAGCAGAACCGAGCCTGAACTGAAGATCATAAATCCCTGAAGACGAGCAGAGATATTTTCGTATCCACTTTCTTATCTTGTCATCGCATTTCCAAACTAAGTTATTAATCAGCTACAATGCATGGCCTGTTTCACTTCTACCTCATTGATACCGCTTTCACTTTATATTTTCTTCCTATTTTTTGATAACATTTCTCCTAACAACGAACCATGAAAAACCTGACCAGCATAAGCCAAATGTTTAATACAGCACTGTAATCATACCAGTGTTCAGATGGTAAACAAGGACGCCTAGCAAGGAATTCTAACAGGTTTGAAGGATGCTGTGTACAGGAAGAGGCAAACCAGACTTGGATGTTGAATCCCGACGATGCGTCGGCAAACGCGTTGCTCTTTGCCTGCAGCTATCTAGCAGAATATCACAGTCCCGTTGCACCCCAACCACCATTGTCTCCGGACCTAGTTGCAGAAGTCATTTTGTCTGTTTGCAAAACTTAAAACCACGCTGAAAGAACGTCTCAAAACCATAGAGGAGAATCGGGAAAAGAAACCTACGCGAGTTATCAGAAAGAGTTTAAAGGAGATTTGGACAAATGGAAGCAACGTTGGGAATGGTGTATTGCCAGGGGGACAGAGCTCAAAATGTACAGGGAGTAATAATGATGTTCGGTTTCTTTTTGAAAGCACCTCGTACATCTTTACGGAATCATGGAGGCGATTAAGCATTTTAAACCGAACATCGTGCCAGAACGACCTGAGCTAAGGTATGACTCCGTGGCCAAACTTAATCAGATAATCACTCTACCACGTTTACGACAAGAGCGATAATGCACATAAACAACACAGCTCTCCTACCGCCTGGACCATGAAACAAATATCAACTTACAGACAGGAGTAAAGTTTAAACGAAGCATTTAACAGACAATCTAGAGATTATGAATCTTAAACATATTTCAATAAACTCGCTTGCAACATACATAAAACCTGGGTAAAATCTGTTCTAACAAAGAACTCCATTTATACAATAGTCGAATTGCACACTTTAATTCTATTTTTTGGAGTAATTAAAGTAACTATCTGCTGACGATTGCAACACATTTGATGTCCTCACATACTTCTACAATAAAGAACAATATTATAACGTTCCACGCATACAAACAGAACCATTTCCTAATAACGGCTCAGGCACCGATGCCAGTGAATGTAACAACACAAATTTTAGTAGCGAACACACGACGTGGCTTATTGGGAGCTCGTAGACTGTTGACATTTCGGTGAGTAAATGCATTGTTGTGTGAGAGATGGCCCAGATAATTGCTATCTAGAGCCTAGATAAAGTACCCGGCTGAGAGGTCCAATTGAGTTACACATATTGCTTAGATCACATACTTCAATTTAAAAGATATGTTCCAGGAATGAGCCCGTGCATTAGATTAGATTCTGTATCAGATAAGATCATGTAATTTCATCTGTTCTGGATTTAGAAAATACGATACTTCAGCCCATGAATGTGTAGTAATGTAATCAGAGAGTACCTACAAATCAAAACGTTAGAAAATATTTAGAGCATAAGTTAGACCACACGGAACCGTAGAAAAAGGAACAATAAGAAATGTTTATGATCAAATAATTACCTTCATTCCTCAATCCCTTTTTGGGTGGACATAATCAGCGAAAGAAATGTAAACAATAAATCTACAGTTTATACAATTCATAATAAGCAAGTATTAAGTTTACAGATTTCGACTGAATGACCCGTGGAAACTGCCTCTTAATGCCAGTGATATTTATGACCTTTAACTACGAGTATGCACGTAACAGGCGAGCGTTGTTGCTCCAACTAACTCTACTTCAGATAAAAGTGAAATGTTAAATAACATTTCTACGAAATTGGAAATTCTTTAATATGAAATTGTTATTTTTTGGCAACGGTCCCGAATCATCAGCAAACATTATTTTTTGGTATTCTTTGGCTAAATTGGTTTACGTTAAGTGATTCAAGAATGAACCCAATTTGAAAAAGAATTTTTAGTGAGGGGAATATTTAGTAAGACAGAGAAACAGGCGAAATGTCATAAATAAGCCAAAGACAAAAGTATAGAAAGAAGAATTAGGAAAACAACGTTATGAATTTTCAGACAGAAGGCATTCATGGATGAGTCCGAAAACCCTTGCGTGCATGAACCTATTCCGTTCAACGTTCTGCATACTTAATGCCTTCTAGCCTGCAAAAGAACAGAGTTTATTTACGAAACGTTGGCTTCCTAATTCTTCTTAATACATTTTTGTCTTTGACCTATTTCTTTCATGGAATGTGAGTTGTATTTCGGCCCTAGAATGGTACAGAAATGGTTGAGGAAGTCACTAATCTTTAATTTTGACCTTTAAATTTGAGTTCTATTTCAGCCCTGAAGTGTGGAAGTGAAAGGGCTGTACCTAAGTTCTGCTTACAATTGAAGCAATTTCAATCAAACTTCCTACACATGTCACCACGATCCAGGTTGAACAATGGACGGGTAACACATCCCCGGCACTTACAGGGTTGGGTATCGGGACTACTTTCATTATCTTTCAGGTTTTTATTCTCTTAATATAATTGGAGTAATTTTGGCTCTAAGTAACGGTATTTATTACTCTGTTAAGGTACAGGGAATATTTTTTAATTTATTAGTATATCGGGTGTATGTAATAGACATTAAATACGCGAGTGGAAAGCTTAAATAAATCATCTGTTTCTTTGCTTTTCTGTGTGTGGGTGGCGAACTGGAACAAAAGACCTACCCTCCCTTTTGTATGTAAGAGGAGGCCATTCAGAAATCGGACCATCCATAGAAAATTGGGAATGAACGGCTACCGGAAGTGGCCGTAGCTAATCAGAAGAACGGTTGGAAAGACGGAAGGTCCATGAAAAATTTGGAATGTTACGGCAAGATGCGTAACATGTGCTGTATTTACGCCCTCCAAGATGAAGATTTTTCCTATTGGCTGTAATTGTCAAACTGCAAGCCAATAGAAGACTTTGGTGGACAACATCTGATTGGTGGCTGAAGATGGTGTAGTGTCCGACCGAAGTGACAAGGGAGGAAATTTTGGAAGGAAGAAACATTAGATTGTCGGGAGAGCAGAGAAGAAGTCGTTGGGAGATCGGAAGCAGAAGTCGTTGGGAGACCTGAGAAAGGATTTTGTCGGAAGACCGGAGGCAGATGATGCCTGGAAAGAGAGTACGGAAGACACCAGACGGAGACGATCTCGTAGCAGCCACCAGTCAACCATCATAATACAGCATAAAGAAACATGCATTTTCTCGGTATCGTAACATTTTTTGATTTTAGAGTTCACAATTGCCAGGTCTATTGCCATTCGGGAACAAACAAATGCTTTTCGTTCACCCCACAGTGAATACCCTGAGATAAAGTCACATGTTGGTGTATTGTCCTTTTCTTATGACATTATCCAGAAATTTTGTAAATAACTTTCATTTTTATTTTATTAAAACTTAATTTTAAACGTTATCTTTTTTCTCTTTCCTTTTTTTAATATTCCCCATCAATATTATAATTTTTAATATAAATTAAAAGATTAAATTAATTTAACCCATCCAATAAGTAACCATTACATGTATTTTAGACTCTTATCGTATTGGATAGTTATATAAACCTGTTTTTAGACTCCTTTAAGTTAATGTACTCAATTAAGTTACCAAAATATTTCTTGAGTGGAGTAAATTCTGTGAGTAATCACGCCGGGTGTTCTGAAATTAACATTCCGTCAGCTTTGATAGAGTATAAGGCGTGAAAAATTACGTGTGAAAATACAACCCTGGGTAATGGCGGATACACAGCTAGTTCATTAATAAAAGAACATAAAAATTCTAATGTAATTCGATTTCTAGATTACTACACCAAGCGAACATAAAATAATCCTGAAAATGTCTCAGAAGATAGAATATTGAAATGAAACAGTACATTTGACAGCTGAAGTCAGAAGTACTCTCTCTCTATATATATATAAAGAGACCGTCGCAATTTCCCCTGCGTTTTCATGTTACGTATTCACAATATTATTATTTTCCAAAATATTAATTCAATTAGAATCTATGTGAAGACAGCCTCAGTCACCGTGCAGTAACACTTTCTCCCAACCTACGGACAGACGTTTTGTGTTGTGACGTGATTAGTTACCGATCAATTTATAGAATGTATAACACGTGAGACGGATTTTTTTTTTGGAAAATTACTGAAATACATAAAAACAAAACTTGTTTGAAAAGAAATCAATAATTTTTTTGTTAAATTCACTAAAATCCTTATTCAAGAAGGTAATAACTAAAATAATAAATTAAATAAAGGAGTGCTATTTAATTAAAAATGCGCATTTAATAGTTAAGTGTGAACATTTTCCCAACCACCAAAGACTAAAAGAAAAAATACAAACCTCTGTCGGGAGTTGTTCAGGCGCTCCGCCGACATTTGATTCAACGACATTTTGTCGAGTAACGTACTTTTCGATTGAAACGTTCAACAGGACAAATAACAAACAGCAGACCGAATTGGAATTTTTCATCCAGCGTAGTGGGGCATAGCGGAGTCCATCCTGAGTTCAGCAAACGAATTAATTATTAAACAATGTAAAAAAGTGTCAAAATTAATAAAACAATAATAGCAGCTACTTATTACTGTCCCGTAGTCCACCTCAAGCCAAGTACTAAGGCTGATGTAATAGGAGGGGTCAAATGTCACATCGCACAGTGAAAGTGCTTCAGAGTAATCCTACATTGTTCATTAACATCAATAAACTGGCAAGGTCAAAGTGGATATACGAGACACAACTAAAAATTTCATCCGCGACTTCAATGTGACAATAAACGTCTAAAGAATATTTATAAGCATCCAGTTTTGGTCGTTAGATTGTAGAATGTACGGTGGCGTTCAGGACCGAAGCTCAAACACTTCAATATTCCAACGGAATTTCATAATTTTATTTTAAAGTAGAGCAACGACCCTGTCAAGTAGCAAGGCAAAATCAGACATCGCTATCTAATTCGTTGTATCGCTTTCACCTCAATTCGTATGAATGGATTTCTTACTCAGTCCCTCTCGTCTTGCGCCACATCGCCACTGTACGGACAACGGACAGTTTCCTCATCGCCTTGCACAAAGCTCTTGTTTAGTACCACTTTGCATATAACTATCTGAGTTACATAATATAATTACGGGTAGGCTGATTGTAGGATTTTACAATTTTCAGTACTCCTTGAGTATTCGGCCAGAACTGAGTTAAGAATCTCATTTTTTCTTGCATTCTCTTTGTCTTGGCCAGAAAATAGGGCAAATGATAAAAAATTTAACCCGGGACTGGCAAAGCGAACCACGATCCCCAGAATCGAAAATGCCAACGTTCACCAACCAGAAAATGAACTAGAACAAAACAGGAAACCTATAGGTTTCCAAATTTGGTTAGACAACAGGACAATCAACGACAGACGTCATAGTAGAATTGATTACATCAATAGAAATGAAAAATATATAACGGCAATAATGATAGACATTCAAGGAGATTATCATTCTAGATGGAGACCAAAACGTGTACATGTTATGGAAGAAGAATTAATAAGTCAAATTTTATAAAATAATAAAAGATTACTTACAAAATACAGAAATGATACCAAAAGCGCGTGAAAAAAATTATAGGATAGTATTCTGGGTCCCCTCCTTTGGATATATATTTTGATACTCTTCAAGGCGAATGGATGTCAAAAGATGAATGGAATATGCAGATGATTGATTGAAGGTAGCTCTAGAAGAGAACTTATGGAACAAAAGTTAATTAATGATAAATATATAACTAGAGCAAAATGTATAAAATTACAGTTTCAAAATAAAAAACCAAAATGATTTTTGGAAAAAAATTAATAAGTCCTTTGTGGATTCCATCTGAGAAGATTGCCATACAAGTAGTAGAGTATAATAGTCAAAATTTTAGGCGTATTACTGGATAATAAACTAATTAGAATAAATTAATAACATTGGTAACAGTAAAGGATAAAAAGTCTGATATTTTAATAATTTTTAGAGTATCACTTTTTAATATTTTGTAGCAACATTACCTGAGGAAATATCGGTTCAACAAAATAAAAGTATTTGGTCGTAAATTTATTCTAAATAAATTTTTCAATGCATCTAAAATATAGCAAAATAGCAATAAGCAAACAATATCATTTGACAAATTAATAGAATGGGAACATGAAAATTCTACTTTATAACAAAACGATTTTTCGTCTTTATACAATTTCAGCTGCAACAGCCACTTAATAAATCTACTGTCCAGAAAGCCATATTAGTTGCTCAAAGAGGAGTTCTATTGTCAGCACTAAGAGCAGTTTATCTCACAGAAAGGGGCAAAACAGCAAGCTATTGGTTAAAAATAGCAATGTAGATAAAACAACAATATGTGAAACTAAATATTTAAAAATTCCACCAAATTTGTCATCATACAAAATTAATATGTATTTAATATATATCTACGACGTTTCGTTCATATTTATGGATTGCATCAGACAACTAGAATTGTAGAAATTTAACGGTCTAGATTACTTATTCTTTGTTAAATATAACTTCAACCGTCAGTAACTTTCCTGATGGGGGCTACGGTAACACCTATTGGACCAACGGGACACGTCTTCAGGAATCTGATTGGTGTTTGGCTACCTGTTTTGCCAGTGATAGTAGCTGAGATTGACTCAATGCAGTCATCAAGTCGACTTCGAGCGCTTATGGTGTCGGAGTGCGGGGCTAAGTGCGTCGTAGAGGGTCTCGGGTCTTCTGGTTGTCTTCACAATCAGCGAGCCTCGGACCCTTCCCTGACGTGCTGGTTTCTCCGTGCTCTTATAATCCAATGATGAAACTGCCTGGTCATAATCATCCACTATCATTACCCAAGCTGTTTAGAAGGCTGTAGATCTAGCTTGGGATCTCATTCTGGCTTGCTACAACTGGCCGACAAGTTTCAATGGCCATTTACGGAAAGTGCAACTCCTAACTTGCGGGGCGACTCTAAGCACGTATGTACTGAAAGGAGCAATACGCGCGACAGACCAATGCCGTCCTTCAGGGAAATTGGTACCTCCAGAGGCCACGTCCCAGGCCAATGCACGTTGGAGTTGGACTCGAGGTGGCATGGTTTCGCGGGAACCATTTTCTTTCTTTCCTTCATAACGATTCAAAACCCTACCCGCAGGGAATTTTTTATATAAGCGCCAGTTGCCCTCTCATGGAGGGGCCTTCGATCAAAAATGAATAAATTAAAAGTTTGCCATTTAAAATGTAAATCAGTTTTAATTAATTGGAAACTATATTAATATTTTAACAAAATATTTTGTATTCAAAATTATATTTGTTTTAATAATTTTTTCAGTTATCTAATTATGTGCACAAATATGGACAAAACATCGTAAATATATTAAATAAATATTAATTTTGCAAATTTGCTGCATTTGTTATTTATTTATACCTAATTGTCAGATTACTGATTTATTGAATAAGTTAAAACTAACGGTATTGGAAGAGATATAACCATAAAAGAACTGATAGATAATGAATGGAACATTAGGCGGATGGCAACAAATAAATCCCAAAAGTTAAGGAAAGTAATAAAAACAGTGAATGAAAGGAGCAAGCGTGCTATATTAGATAAATCAAAGAGATTGTGTCTTTTTCTCTGGGGGTCACGAACCCTTCAATGATATACTTTATAAAGTAAATAGGGCAGAGTCCAACCTATGTGATTGCGGAGTTCCTCCTGAAACTCCCAATCACAAAGTATTGGAATGTGTTTTTTGTGATGTAATTTCAGGAGTATAAGAGGGAATAATATAAAAGAAATATTAGAAAATGTAGAAAAAATTACTAAATAACGTAATAACATCCATAGAATGTAACTGAATAAATATAAAAATTGTAATTCCATAGAAATCAAATAAGTTTTATAGGGCAGTGAAATTCGCCCATACTCTATTTCATTAGGGTGCCAACACTGAATTGATTTCAATGGCGCTAAAGGGCAGATAACAAAGAAGACTTGCTCTGGGAAACCGGCACCAAGGTATATTCCTTTGTGGTCGGAAAGGCTACTCCATTATGAATCTCATGAAATAAATAAAAAAGTTAAATATGATATTTAATAAAGAAAATAGAAGCTATTTAAAGTTTCTGAATTAAAATCTCCCTGTGAATAACAAGGAAATTAAGATTTAAAAAAACGAGCTTCGCAGACCGAGCGTATTTAAAACTGATAGGGGGTAAAACTTGAACGAAAACACGAAAATACAATATTGCAAAAACTCACCCATCTAACATCCTGGCCGGTACTACAGAGTTTCTTAACCATAGTAAATACTCGATAAAGTGTTCTCGGGTATCGACGTTTTTTTTTGCCACAACGTTTCGTTGTGCATCGCCGCTATTCCCTCCTCCTGAAAAAGGTGGCGGTAATAACAAAAACGAGTAACTTCAATTACACATTAAGCATGTAAATGTCGTGTTTTTTCCATATGCTCTCGCATATGTTCATCTAAACAATCGTTTATCGTAGTTTGTAAAGTAGTAATTTCAATTTTTTGGTAGCGAATATTAAATTTTTAGTAAAATTGTACTCGTGTTAAACGGTGACAAATTTTAGTATTTAAATCAGCTTACAGTCTAAAACTCTAACAGTTATTGTACTAATTTAAGAAATAAGAAAAAATTAAGATAGGATCTATAGCTTTAAACGACGTCTAAAGGATCAGAAGATGAATATATTATTTGGTTACGTTGCGGTTCTTAGATTGCGATAAAAATGTTATACCACACAGCTCCGATTGTCATTAAAGATGAGCGCACAGGAAGATAGTTTAGCACATTAATTCGAGTCCATAAATTTGAAGGGATTGAGTTTGCTATAGACGAACAAACCGCTAATATATCTCTGAAAACAATTTATGAACAAAACAAGAGACATTTCCTATTCAATTGAATATATATAAAATAAAATTAAAACAAGCATGAATTACTCTTATGTCAGTTCCATTGGTTCCCCAGGCCCGGAACGTTTAATAATAAAAATGAACAAGAGAAACCCACGATACCCCGCAACACTCCGCCACTAGTACAATATTCTTACCTCACGACATTTTAATTTCCCACGAAACCTCCTCTCTCACATCGAACCTCTTCAAAAAGCGCTCACTAGCCCAGAGCAATGGTCCAAACAATGCCGAATCAGCATCCGCCCCACCAAATCAGTAATCATCCCATTGAAATTAACAAAAAACCTGCCCCCAAATTCCCCTCTATTTAAACAACTCACAAATACCAACGAAAACAGAAACCACCTGCATAGGAATCATCTATGATTCAGAGAACTCTCGTGGAAATCTCACATTCATCTTCTGCTCTCCAAAATTAACCTTAAATTCAGAAAAGTCCCCCACTCCAGCAGCACAAAACACCTCTCCATAATAAAAACCATGTAATCTTACACCTCGTATATATGGAGAGCAGCACAAAAAACTCATTCAGCCAAAATCCTAACAACAAAACATTAAAAACTCGCTCCCTGGTATCTCGGAATTTCCGTCATTCAACACATCAAACTTCCCAAACTCTTTAATCATCAAATCGATAACCTACCTCATATAATTAAAAGTGCCCTCTACCATTCTGATCTTACGATTCAACAACTCCACTCCAATTCCCCCTTGCCACTGCACTTCTGTCCCTCCCTCGTCTGGCACATCATAACCCACCCCATCATCGTACCCGCAGACCCCACCGACCCATATCTTCTTAAACTCATTACATCACTAGTCAACTCTCACACTCCCACGATGCATGTCCCTATGATACGTACAAATAAGGAAACCAAACTTTCTTCCAAAGTTTAGGCTAATCCATTCATTAGCCTATCTATCAAGTATACAGTCAAAACGGCATGTGTTCGTCTCATACCAATACAAAAAAAATACATTTTGGAACAATTTTCATAAAGCCTGGAAGAAAAGCTTCTCTCGACATAGAAGTCGCATCCTGTAGCAAGCAGCTGTTACGGATTTTCCAGTGCCGTAAATTTGGTATCAACCATTCGTTCCTTATATACATGAACAATGTTATTATTCGGCTATTGTCTACCGTCATATGCGTAAGCAATTTTAACAATATTTATAAAATTCTTGAGGGCTACTATTGTGCCCGATTGTGCACTTCCGTCCCACCCATCCTCCCCCCCCCCCTTTCTCGCTGCCCCTTAACACTTTTTTTTTGTTAAAAGGCTACATGACGGTGATCTTGAAACAGGCAACTCACCTTTCATAGCATAGGAACGGAATTGAAGAGGGGGGATGTGGTAAGTTGAGCAAGGTAGTCAAGGGTTGACTATGGACTTTGGGCCGTAGTTTAAGGATTGTTATTGAACACAATTTTTGACAACATAGCCACAAGAGTATGTACAGACTATACACAACTATCGAGAATTCGTAGGAACACGAAAATTCGCGTAATTTTACCCTCCTGACGCATGGACGTTCACAGTTTCAAATTATACGAACATTTCATTTTAGAAACATATTAGTGTCATAAATTTCGCTTGTCAAATTTATCTCCTGTTTAAGTTCACTATCAGCAAGTGTGTGTACTCCGACATTTTGATCGAAAAAAAGTTGAGTGTCATCATTGTCAACTCAGAATGTTAATAGGTTTCATAACAGTAATTATTTCCTTTAACACGAATAGCGTTTTCCTCTGTTCGTAAAGTTAGTTTTGATTTTTTCTCATCGCTATATATTATATTATCCAATAACATTCACTAAAATTCTCGTTCGGCAACTAAACACCTCTAAAATGTTTATAAATGTTGCAACGCCATCAACAAGAAACTCCAAAACTAAATAACAACCTTTCCTTATCTGGCCAAAAATATCTGCTACGCCCTCATCAAACTTACAAGGTAATATTTCTCGTGCGACTCACGTTCGCTTGCCTACAAACTATCGACTTATACATCTTAATGGAACATAAATAAGAGCCTTTCAGTTTCAATCAATAAAGCAAGTTTTGCAGATTACAAATTAATTATATGATAATAAATATAAATAGGCCACAAACAAATTATCTTTGTACTTTGGATGAACACATTACTTCTTTATCTTTTTGTAAGTTGAAAATATGTAATGGCAATAAAAACAGTTCCATTTGTCGGCTTATAAACTGATGAGTAGTTGCATGGAATAGGATTATATAAGCAGATAAGAACAAACAAATTCCACTTCCCATTACAACCAATAATTATAAGCAATGAAAAGCTATCAGATGATCATTAAAATAAATTTGGAATTAGAAACCGAGTCGAAGTAGCACGAAAGCAATTTGGCTAGAGGACGAATGTACAATTTTAAAAACAGGGAAACGTCCATGAAATTTACGGGCAGATAAACCGAAGTGGGGAGAGGACTTGCAGGTTGCGTAAGGCCAAGGCCAAACTACCGTCTAGGAAAAAAAGCGAATCATTCTTGACAGATATGCAAAAAAACAGGTCGACTGTAGGATTCCAAATCTCTCGCCGTAAAAAAAACTACGAAGCTGAGCATTTAAAATATTGGGTTGTTGAAATTCAAAGTGCTCTAATACAAGAAGGAAAAATGTGTTTTTGATAAGCAAAACTACAATGCAAAGTAGTATGAAGTATTTTCCTGGTTTATATCAGCTTTAAAACTCGAAAGTAAGACTATTTATCAGGGAATTGGAATACATGACAGCCAGTGGTTATTACAAGCATCATTTGAGTTTATGTAATGATTTGTACTTATCACAAGTGTTCAGCTTCAAGTAGTTACAAAAATTATGTTTACAAAGAAATAAAGAGGGGTTTGTAGTTTTATTTACCAAAGAGATTTTATGGACATTTAATTATATTTAGATATTTGTAGTTGAATACATGTCTTATGAAATAATATTAATACAGTATTGTTGAAGATATACTTACAGCAGGAGGAATAAAATTCACTATACGGTATGCTGTGTAATAGATAAAATTTTTGTCTTTATTAGCCATTGGCCAGCGAACGCAACAACATTCTAATACAGGAGGGAAAAATCTTGACAGTTGTAAATATTATTCATGTGTATTGGAAACCAAAGGTGTGTTTAGTTGAACTTCGAATGTATTGAAAATTATTTGCCAAACTTATGTTAGATGCGAAGTCTGATGTGGACGTTCGGCCACCCTTCCTCGTAACGTTGGCTGTTTCCTACAACAGTCAAGGTCGCAGTCTTTTTATTTCTCAAGAACGTGTTGAGTTCTGTTTTTCTACAGAATTGCCCTTGAGGAGGGCACCTCAGTAGTTTCTTTTATCGCTTTTAATGATAAAAAGTGGCCAAAATGATGAAAGACATGCTTTTATTACTAAAGGAATTAAAAATAATAAATTCATTATTTTCCAAATGAATATTGATTTGTTTTACTGCTAAAAAGAAAAGCGTTGGGACCTCATAATATTTTTAAATATAATATATATCGACGGTTAAACGATTTTATATCATTTGATGGATTATAATGATCAATAATTATTGCGCCTAATGCAATATTCCATCAGTTAAACTTGTAGAGAAATTTTAAACTAAATCTTAAAATATAAATAAATTATATAAGTCAAAGGAAATTGCGAATTTGATAATAATGGGTGATTGGAATGCAATAATAGGAAGGGGTGGTTGGGGACTACGGAATTGGTGAAAGGAATCAAAGGAAAGACAGGCTAGAAGATTTTTCACTGAAGCACAAATTATTAATGACAAACAGCTGGTTCAATAATCATGTAAAAAACTGCACGTGGAAGTAGTCGAGGGACATGGGCAGGTATCATGATATATAGGAATGCACAAGACTGCAAAACCTAAACAATGCCCAGATGTGAACTCGGACCATAATCTGAAATGCAGACTGAAAATGAAGAAACTCAATGAGTGAATTTAAACAAGGGTTGGAAATTAGAACAACTGAAACAACAGGAGGTTGTTCAGAGTTTCAAAGAAGAAATCAACAGTAAATTAATGGAGAAAGAAGACAGAAATAATATAGAAGAGAAATGGGCACACTTGAAGGAAGAAATGACTACAGCAGCCGACGAAAAAGTAGGAAGAAAAGCTCAAACCAATAGGAAAGCATGGATAACACAAGAAATAGTAAAAATGATTGATGAAAGGCATAAATATAAAAACGCAAGAGAAGATAAGGTAAAGAGCAGTACAGGCGCTTGAAGAATGAGATAGATGGGAAATGCAAAGTAGCCAAAGACGCTTGGCTCCAAGAGAAATGCAAAGCGGTATCAGACGATTTCATAGTGAAAAGTAAATTTGACGCAGTTTATGCGAAAATCAAATAAACATTCGGAGAGAAGAAAAATACTAACAAGAACATCAGGAGAGCAGTGTATGGGGTAAGACGGTGCCAAGGATGGAATTCGCTAAGTAGTTTAGGGAGGATGTGGTACCTACCTGAAATGTAAAGGCTTGCGCAGGATAGGTTTGCATGGAAAATGTATCAGACCAGTCTTAGGTCTGAATAATACATCATCAAACAATTGAATTAAGCCGACTTAATCTATACCAATAAATAAAATTGAAGTGTCTGTCTGTCCGTATGTTTGTCTTGAAGAGGCTCCGATGTGGCTCAACGGATTTCAATGAAAATTTGAGGTTTTAAAAATAGGAATTTCAACTTAAATTTTTGTGTATGTTTCATTTAGATATAATGAAGAGTTCAGAAGATATTTAGATAAATATTTATGCATCCATTGAATTGCCGCGCGAAAGGCGGCGTGAAAGCAAATGCTCGTTAAATGTCCTATTCAGCGTTCCTATAACATTTTTTTGGTTAACAGGCTACATGAGAGTGTTCCTGAAAGAGGCAACTCCACTTAAATAGCATAGGAAGGGAATTGAAAAGGGGAATGTGGAAGGTAGCCAAGGGTTGACTAGGGTTTGCGGGCTATAGTTTAAGGGTCCTACCCTGTGTTTCACCTAAAGAGATGCAGGTTAAAACCTTCGACAACCCGCATCTGGTAGGTCGGGCTATTGGGTACTATTCTCACGCCCTTCCCAATGACTAGAGACGAGTCTGCTGCAGGGTCGCAGCATTCCCTTCTCCATGTCCACGCCAGTTGTAGGAGGCAGTTGACCAACTGATGCAATGGGATCAGAGAACAGCTCTTACCGTATGTCCAAGATCTTCGACCCCAGTACATACACCACTTAAAATAGGTGAAGTTGCACCGGCATTTGAGAACTTTGAAAAACTCCAGAGAGAGTACGAGGCATTCCCGACAGTCAGGTGAGCCCCGCAGCCAATCTGAGGAAGAAATGCCTGCGAAAGAAAACTCCTACAGGCCCATTCATCCCACTTACTGCGTTATTATAAGCGTAATTTTGGCAGCATGAGTGAGAGAGAGGGAGGGTGATCATTCTCGCTCCATCTATTATTGTAAACCTGTGAATGCGGGGCCCGTTCATAACCATCTGCGAGTTATAAGGTTTGCCGTGAAACGATCGTAAATAAAAGATACCGTACTTTCGTTTTTAGGGCAAAATAAAAAGCGCTATTTCCGCGCGAACGACGTCGCGGGCATACCTAGAAAACTAAGATTAACTAAAAGACAGAAATAGAATATTTTAACTTGAAATAAAACGTTTCATATCCAACTTTTTGGACCCCTTCAGTTGATTAATGATAATTTTATTAAAATTTCATGTTGCCACAACACCCGTGGTCTTAAAATTAGCTATTGTCGTTTCAAAATGCATATGAATGGCTTAGAGCATTGAACGAGAAATATTGCAAATTTAATGCTTTCTAACGTAGTATGCAAACGATAACTGTAGCTAAACTCGTTGAGTTGTAAAGAATTATTACAGTAATTCATAGGGTCACAGAGATACTGATCGTGTAAAATTATTTTGTCACCACAGTTTTCTAATTATGCAAACGGACACAGAAAAGGAATTAAATACTAGGGTTGTGTTTAAATTATGTATAATTTTAATATCTTGTCGTTGCAGCGCTGCGGATGCGATTATGAGCATGTGCGATCACAACCTCCTTACTGACCAGCGTTGTGTTGTATACAAAGTTCAATATAACGATTGCTGCTCATTTTATGTTCAAACAAAACTAGCCTAAAAAGCTATGATTAACGAACATCGCAGCAAAATAAGTCTCCCGGAATATATCAGAATATCATCTCAAAACATATATATTATATACTGACAATTCTTTTGATTGAGATAACGCCTAAATTCTGGATATTGAAAATATGTATCATATTACACTTATCTCTGAAATGATTCTTATAAAATCTAATAATTCTACTTTTAACCTCCAGAGTGGTACAAACAACTTAAGTCACATCTATGACACTATTATCTTTGTGATTAATTTAGTTGTGTGCATTTGACACAGCTGTAACCGAATTAAATCATTTTTAGTAACTGATGAGGTCAGATGAAGAGTAGAGGTAACGTCTTTCTTAGAGATAAGTTCTTACAAAATTGATTTGTCTGCTTTAACCAAATATTATTGAAAATTAACCTTTCCACGCCGGATACTTTAAGGGATCGAGACAAACTTAGAGAAAGTTACTTCAATTTTATTTATTGGTAAAGTTAGTTCTAACATTTTGTCGCTGTAATTCATATTTTAAGTTTGCGGGATCGCATCATTAGGAAGCTAGAGATAACTGTGAAGAATCATCACTTTGTTTTCCTTTTCTTATAGCATTTAGAAATGTACAAAACAATTGAACGACCCGCAGACCGTGAAGTCAGATCAGTGATTCGTTCCTTGATTGCAAGGAATGTTACGCCAGCAAACATCGGCAATTGTGTGAGTTGTATGGGCTAACAATAATAAGGAACTGGAATAGACAGTTTAACGAATGTCGTCAAAATGAGAGGATGTAATACAGGAAATGCAGACTAGGACGGCTTTCATCACGGGAGGAATCTTTCCTTGCCGAAGACATGCAAAAACTAGTTTCATGTTAAGAAACGTCCGTTGATTATGTGTACAAGCAGTGTGAGGAAAATAATGTTATTTTTAAATAAAGCAAGCTTTAAAAACTGCTCCCGAATAAAGAGCGCGAGAAAATAGTGTTCATCAGGGAAACATTCGAGAGAGGATTTGTCATTTCCGTTTGCGCAACATGAGATTTATTTCTGCCTTGTTAAGGACGAGTTATTAGATTAAGATAAATAAATCTGCGGAATAAATTAATGTAAAGTGATTTTAAACCAGTTGGAAGTAATATTATAAAATAAACCAATGTCCTTCTAATAACTTATTTCAAAAGTTTCAACTTTTAATTTTGGATGAGAATATTAAAGGAAGAAAATATGAGAATATTCGCCGCGGATTGACAGAGCAAGGATTAGTAAGTGTCAGGTGAGTTATAGAATGCTGGAGAAAACGATCTGAAACAAAATGTTGAAAATCAAAACTACGAAATGTCAACATCTAACAAAGAACATCTGCGTTTAATATACTCTATTTTAATATGTACGTCTAAAAGAGCGATAAAAACTGGAATTAAAGAACAAAAGACTAAATATAAAGTTATGGTTGACAAACATTATTACTAAATATTGAACATTAAATAATAACTTTTTTATTTTAATAATACTAAGGTCTAAAATATTGAAAGTAGTTATCATGTCAAAATAATTTCGGAAATTGTTCAAATTAAAATTGAATAACAATACAATTAATTTCCAAAATGATATTAGCGGACTTATGTACGACGTTATCTTTTCATCTATGATTTTGTCCTATGTGTGAGTTAGTCAAATGGTTTACACCACTGATGAGGTCCGCGAAATGTGGAGGAAACGTGTTTCGTAATGTAATAATTTAGCTTTTAGCCTTACCCAACATGAACAGGTTCACGAAATGGGGAGGAAATGTGTTTTGTAATGTAATAATATCACTTTAAGCCGACCTTCTTTGGTGTAGTGGTCAACTTCACTGCCCCACGTCACAGATGTCCCAGATGGCAGGCATAACGTCTGAGTTTCCATACTGTGAATCTCTAAGGCTGGCAATTTTACTTCCTCTGCAGCCCATTCAGCACCTTGGCCTACCAGGTCGACTGCGGTCTGTCTCTTACAAGACACATTCCGAATTTGGAGTGATACGTGGTCAGCGTATCGATTCCCCAGATGTCTTAATCCCAGTCTCCGTGACGGCACAAACATCCAAGTCCATATCAGGATTCGAACCCGAGACCTCTGTGTTATGAGGCACCGACGCTAAACAATTCACTTATTGCAATGTAAAATGCAAGCGCTTGAATGTGAACGAGCAAGAAGTTTAATTAAGTAGCGTAGGACCCAAAACACCGGGTAGGATCCTTAAACTATAGCTCGGGGGCCTTAGTCAACCCTTGCCTATCTTCCACATTCCCCATTTTCAATCCTATGCTATTAAAGGGGAGTTGCCTGTTTCAGGATTACCTTCATGTAGCCTGCTAATAAAAAAAACTAACAGAGTTACTGCAAGTTCTTGCATGATCCTATTTTCTCTGAAAGTTTCAAAGAGCCATCTTGGTACACCAAGTGATTTGCAAAAGCAATATATTTATACAGACATGAACCTTATAACGCAATGAAGAGCAATAAATTGTGCTTTGAATAGTTACGACATGTAATGACGCACTTAGGGAAAGTAAATATTATAATGGAACGCGAAGAAAGATTAGAATACATAGCTACGTTAATTAAGGCTGTTCGACACCCAAAAGTATTGTGATATAACACAACCAGTTTGAACAGGCAGTCAAACCACTGATAATCAATGAAGTTGTTACTCTTGCAAGCATTCAAAAGTTTGCTAATATATATATCCAAAATGTGCAGAAATCAGAAGAAATAGTTTGTAAAACAGAGAAGTCTAAACATTTGTACTGAGGAACAGTGGCTTGCATAACAATGGGAATATTTCAATAAATAAAATAATCTGACATTATCATCAACCCCTAACAAGCGGATGGGACGAGGTAAAACAATCTTCTGCGCAATACATTTAAATGAAAGAATAATTTTGATACAATTTTGTTTGCATGTTCCTCGCGACAGAAAACCAATCACTTTGGTGATAAGACACGGCTACATCCCCTACGGGGATGGGAGTGGGATTGGCGAAAATTTTTATAAATATGTAATAAAAGTCGATATTTGAGTCGAATAAATATTTATTGGTGTCTCTTACTTTGATAGTGTTACTCACTACACTACTTGTGTAATCCTTATGAAGTAAGAAGGGAGACAATTCATCACCTAAGTGGGGGGGATGGAAAGAGGTAACACAAACTTTGGTGTTTTAAATTTAACGGTTGGAAATTTTCGGTAAAATACAGTTCTTATGTTCCCCGCGAAGAAAAAACAAAATAAAGTGGTGATCAGGAACGACTACCAAAACCCCTAGCGGCAGGGGTGGAGAGGATGGGAATTATTAAATATGAAAAAACGTCTATTTGAATTGAACAAATATTTTGGAGTCAGTTACCTTAGTAAGTTTCCTACTATACAAATTGTGTGTAATGTCAGTCCCTTTCACCATTGAAGACGGGTGGATGTGGAGGGGGGGCACATGAAATTAACAATACACTTCTTAAAAAATCGTACAAATTGTTGTAGCGTTGTTACATTAACGAAGCTTATATTTTATATTTATGACTGTAAACCGTTACAAGAAAAACTTTGTCTCACTCTTCTGCGATGAGCTGTCCAAGAGTAAGTAGAGGTTCACTAATTAATTAATTTTTAAAAACGTAAAACACAAAGATGATTAAAACTTTGCGGATAGGTTTGGGAGGGTTTTCACTGACTTTTTTTAAATTTTCAGACCATTTAAAACAACAGTTTGAAATCTATGAGTTGGCAAAGTCGAGCTATATGACAAAAGAAGAAGACTTTTTTCATTTTTTTCGCAAAACGCAAGTAAAAATGCTTTAAAATTTATTTACATATAAAATGACATTAAATTCTGCGAAAAAGGAGACCTTTCACAATAACGTAGGTCAAATTTAATGGTTGATCATATTGTCAGGATACAATCTCTGTATCCGGTATGTAAAATGACGAAATAACCTGTCAGCAATTATTATGAGAGAAGGGAGAAAGTCAGAAAGAAGTTCGGAGAAAAGAGGTAAGTTAAGAGCGTGGAATAGGAAACAACACTGATGAAATATTATATTAGTCTTAAGTAAATTCGTGAAGCTCAAAATCAGTTTAAGAAATTGAGAGGTAGATGGTTCAACTCAATGAATTGTAATGTTAATATAGAAAAAAGATAGATATCAGATACGAGATGGAATAATGTCTATAAAATGTAAGAACTCTCTAAGAGGTTGGCTGGTAATTATACCATCATTACTGAAGGTGAGATTTCTAGGATATTTTCATGACAATAATGGACATATTGGAAAGATGATAACTAGTTGGACAGAAAGAAATAATGGTAGATGCTAAAAATTATGTGCGGACATGTCAAAACTGTGAACTAAATAACTTCAGAAATTTGCAATTATAAGAGCAATCCCAACCAATCACGCCAAACCACGTGAATGAATCGGTATCAATGAATTTGTTTGGACCATCACCCATGTGCAAGGGTAGCTGTATTCATTTATTGGTAATTGTAGACTTGTACACTAAATATACACGAAGTGTTTTAGTGTCCAGAGCTACGGGAAAAATATGCTTTAATAAAGAGTAGCAATATGTGAAGGAGCAGATGTTGAAAATGGAAGGGATACAACCCGAGTTTACTTCGATCAGTCATACTCATTCAAACCCCACTGAAAGATATATTAGACAAGTAAGAATCACCCTTAGGCAATTGATTGGCAAAGATCATGGAAACTGGCAGAAATGGAAAATTTTAGTTTGTCTACAGCCCCGTGGCTCAACTTTCGAGGATTCATACACTTCAAACAGAGAATAATATCCAGTTTTTGGATAAACTAGCTATGATGTACTACATTAATATAAGAAACCTGGCTCTGATGAAAGTGAAATAGCGAATTTTATCATTTAAAGGCAGAAGGTGAGTTTCAAATAGGAGGTGTCAGTCAAGAAATTACGGATATTTGACCCCTTAAAGAAAATCGGTTACAAGCTGTTACAAATTCATGCCGATCTTTTCTAAGTAGCGGACAAAAGAGGAAATAATAGTTATGTCATTGTGAATTTGGAAGGAAAGGACATTGAGAAAACATTCAGTATGATTCATCTGATTCAATTTTTTTTGGAAAAACAAAATATTAAGAGTATCTGAAAATAATGGAATTGATATATTCAGTAAACTTAATTTGCCAAATCCAATGTAATTTAATATTACGAAATTTGTTTGTATCTTTTGTGAAGTCATATTTTAAGGTTGTGTTAAGTAATGTTTCTATAAACTGTTTATGCAAAATTAGTGGGGATGGGGAGGCCACGTGGTATTAATTTGTACGGAACGTGATTGTAGAAAAGGGCGTGGAGCGGCGTGCCACTGCCCGAAAATAGTCGTAGAAATTAAAATCAGTGGGTTAACCCCACAGGACAGATACAGTGTGTTGTAATTTATGAAGTGTGGATGATATGTTACTGTAACTTAACCACGCCTGAGGAAGTATAATTGTCTCATTGCTCGTTAGTAAAAGTTGGTTAGTTGCGAACTATATTTTATGATTTTTGGTGTTAAAAAATTACCTGGCGCCCTTAATTGTGAAAAATGAAGGATCGCTGAGTAGTAAAGTACGCAAGTAATCGCGTACTAGCTAACTAAAAGATAATGCCTGAGGAATAATTATATGGCTGACAGTAACAAACTACGTAAAACGTGAATCTATCAAAGGAAGTTAAAAATTTGATGCCCCCCCCCCTCAAATTTAGTCCGTCCAATGAAATTAACTATACAACTTGTAAATGAACGCCAGTATGCAATGGAGTGGACGATAGTAGTTTTTGATACTATCAACATTACAAATAAGGCGCTGTTGCTAGTATTACGTTTTCATGAATTGCTAGTTCTTAGAGCGAGTATGGAAAGGGGATAGTAACCTAAATTAATTTGAGCTTTGTTGCACATATAAAATTATGGATTCAAGACGTTTACCTAGACTTCCCCGAGAACATTCCGAGCTTGATTACTTTGAGAAGAACAAGATTCTCTGGCCTTGAGCACGCGATTATTCACGGAAATTTCCCAATATGGGATCCGTTTCGCTCACGACCCAACAACCCGGATAAAACTGTAACCAATGAAGAAACATCCTGAAGAGTTGTTACCGATAGAAGTCCGTGTGTAACAGAGTGTAAATTTCCATAATAAACACTAAATTAGGCTCATTTAACAGAAATAAAACAAACATTATTTATTATGGTTAATTCACCTTTCATGTAACGTCATTCAAAAGTACAGGTATTTTATTTAGCTATTAAGCATGACTAGCAATTTTGGATCTACATAAGATCACACGCCAGAAGCAGTATTATATCAATTGTGTGACGTTATCAACTTAGCTTTTGTAATACTGGTTATATCGAATTGTGGTTATTGAGTCATACTTGAAAAGTACCTGTCTGTAACATTAGAGTAATAAACATATCTTCAAATTGTCGGTGCAGGTCTTTCACATAGGAATGAAAACCTTGTGCATTGATTTTCTTGCAATTGGAAGTAGGACTATCATTATGTGTTAACGCGTTGCTTATACAGTAACTCATTGTTCCGAATCAAGTTTATGTACTAAAATTTTGTTACTTCTTGGCTCTAGCTAGTACGATTCTAGCTTTCTTATCTTACTACAGATAAACCTAAATCGAGAAGAAAGCCTCAAACTTCAGTAAAACCCAGTTGTCGTTTTGCTGTGGAGCGAACGAAATCCTTGCCCAAACAAACAAATTAGTGTTTTGAAAGTCTCCATTTAGACTTAAAATGACAGTTTGAAAACATTATTGCAACAAGAATATAAAGTTTCAACGAATAGTTTATGGATTTATTTGTGAAAAGCCATCATAACCAGCGTGACTGAAGGAATTTGGGAGACATAGGTTTCGCATACCCTTGTACTTTATTACTTTCAATGAAGAACTAAATGGAGAATTTACTACATAATTCAGGTAATCTCAATTCATGAAGATGTCTTCTCGTGATACAAGTGGTGGCGTAATTTAAATTGAAGTGCTCTCGTACCTTTTCAATTTCCTTCCTTTGCCACTAAAGGAGGATTGCCATTTTCTGGGCCATCGTGTTACAAAAAAAAACTAGAACACGCGTCGCGGACGGCTGGCTGACCCCTGTAGAAGCTTATGCTAAACAAGTTGCAATTAAACGGCATTTAGGACTAATTCTCTCTTAATATAATTTTTTATGATACATGGCTATCAAAAAAAAACTTAGTTGAGGCCTGGTAACAAAATGGTGAGGAAAAACTTGACTACAGTCTACCCAATGTTATAGATTTCTCTGTTTTCTATGTACATTTCACTCACTGTACTCTGCTTTTATAGTATGACTATTATACAAAATCAGATGATTTTCTTCGTTTGAAACTTCTGGTACAGCGTTGATTATCCAGAAATTGTCAGGCCACTGAGTGGAGGTGAAACCATGCTTTATGCTTCCAGTATGTATATTATTTTCTCCCTATTTCATAATACCAGGTAGCATTCACTAAGTTTCGTTAACACTTAATTCTAAAAAGTTTGGATACACTTAATGTTTATGTCACAATTACAGCCCCAAAGCTGGCCACCAAAGAACCGTATTGGTTTCAAGATTTTATTGTAAATACGTAGCTTGTTAGAAATTGGAAGCTTGGAGTTTTTTGCAATAGTTACCAATAGTCTTGTCAATATTTTATACTTTTTAAAGCGTTATTTCACCTCCGTTTGGAGTTTAGTTATCCTTACATACTTGGTGTCCTGTGACGATGAGTCTTTTGGAATGATTATGTAGTCAGAATTCTTGTGAACGTCAGTTAGCTGGCAAACGTTGAGGTAGGTAACTTACGTAAAAGTTAGCACGTTAGAAAGTCAGTAAAATTAATAGAGATTTGGAGAGATGAAGTTAGTATCTGGATGGGCTAATGGGCCTCAGAAGAGGAGGCTTTCAAAGGCTGAGTTTCGTTTGAAATAATTTATTTTATTCTTGTACATACTGTATTTACTCTCTTTTATCGTCAGTAGATTGACTTCTTCTCTTCTTGTAATTCAGTTACCCAAACAATCTGAGGAAATTATAAAGAGAACTAACATACGGTGAAACAGGCAGCTTCAAGATAGCTCCTTTACTGATTCGTCTCCCTTTATTCTACGAGCCAGTTGACATTATACAGTGGCAGTAGTTATTAAAAGACGCTTTACTGCTTATAACTCTTAACATTCATATCACTGACCTACCTGCTCGAAGGCCGTCCACGCTTTGCTTTACTCGGACAGATGCCAAAGATAACATAACTTGTACATGGCCAATATATCGAAAAAGGATTTGTCCTTGATTTAGCGACTTTGATGGATGGCTCATAAAATTTAAGTATAACTAGTCTTCCCAAAGCAAACAACGCAAGAAAAGTGTTAACCGCTTCTATAAAGAACTGATCTTTTTTTTAAAAAAAATAGACCTTGTTTTACAGGCATCCCTAAAGTAGTTCATATTACACTTGCCCAACCTATTTTCCAAACATCTACGATATTTTGGGATCTATTTTCGATAGTTAAGTAATCAACAACTGTCAGCACTTCTTTTTATGCACAATGTTTCCCCAGATTGTGTTAAATATAGGAAAGGCTTGGAATGCTCTTCACAATAAGTTTAGTAAACGACATTATGTTTGCACAAACGCGTTTCTTACTCCAGCCTGTCACTTTGATTTATGTTATTTTGCAATATTCACAACATCTGGATGACATGCTCCAGTAGTAAATATGTGCGCGGGAGCAACAAGATTTTACACAATGTATTTAGAAACATGATATAACCAAAATATTCATTTAAATAATCCACATTTGGCTTTTCTATTGTTGCCGATGACGAAGGTTTCACACATTTCTTGTGGTGTTCTCTCAGAAACAAAAGTTTCACCGGCAGTGATAACTTTGGAAAGATACTCTTTCAGCTTCAAATATTAATTTGTGGATATCAAACGTAGAAACGTACTTAAAATATTAATATAAAAAATTCTAAATTAATGTTTGCATAAAATTTAAACTAATGAAAATAATTATTTCTGAACAGGTAATGTGTACCAAGAAGAGGAATAATAATATGCATTATATTATTTGCTAAAAAAACTGTAAATAAGGACAGTTCGCAGTAAAATCATTGCAATAAACCTAAATATATTACTTAATGTAACTTCTTTGAGTTTATAGTACGACTAAAAATGAAAAATATCTTCGGAAAAATAAACAGAAGGGGTACCATCTTTGGAGCGAGGCGTGACGTCTCTGAAGATCAGGTGGCTGGGATTGTAACGAAGTTTTCCTGATTTGAAACAAAAATATAAGGGAGACGAGACCTAAACTGTAGCGATTATAGAACCTCGCTTCAATAGGCCGCACAAATGAAAGCGGCCGTACAATGAACTCGTCGCAGGATGCGACTCCCTGACAAGTCACGTCACGACTGCCTCAGCGCTGATACGTTTAATATAGATCAGTTGTAAATAAGTGCTGAATTCATTCCGTTTAAGTGTGCTGTACCTATAATGATAAAATGAGTGCAAAACGGAAACGAGTTATCACAATGGAGGAGAAACTGGGAGCTTTTTAGAACGAACTGATAAAGAAGAGTAAGTGGCTCGAGGGGATACATTAGAAAATGGGGTTTTCACTGATGAATAGATACTTCAAACTGTAGTAGAGGAATATGAAATCTTGTATGAATCTGTAGGTGCTGAAGGAGACGACGAAAGGCAAAAGTAAAAAATAAGTCATGAAGAGGGCGAGAAAGCTCTTCAGTTAGTAGTAGACAGGATGGATCCAATGTAGTCGATGTTTTATTTACAATGAAAATTAGAGATATGCCATCAAAAAAAACTATGGAAAAGAAGAAAACGACAAAGCTCACCGAATTTTTAAATTGTAAGAAGAAAAACTCAGTGCAGACCCGTAATCAGGACTTCTGTAGTAATATTGCGTGGACTGCAAAATTACGTCATCAGGATCTGTTTTTCGTATTGACGAGCCGGGAATATTTAAAGTTAAAAAAATATTGGCACGGGGCAAGATATTACAAACTATGTAACATGTTTCATTGTAGGTGTTGATTAATGAATTTGGATCCATTGTAGCCAAGCTTCTTAGATGCAATTTTTATCTCCACGTTTGTACTAAGTTGGAATTGTGTCCTCGGTTTCTACGGAATACGCCCGCGAAAAAATTCAACTTATTTCACAATATAAAACATTTTCCAAGCGAATGACGGTAGCAATATTTGAGAAGAAAATAATTTAATGGCAAATAAAAATTATGTTGGAAGATATATTGACATATAACAACAGATACGACCTTATTTTAACAGACAAACCTTTCAAAATAGAACTATTTAACAAATCTAGTTAAGTTGACGTTTCGATGCATCTTACTTAAATGGCTCGAACGTAAACTGGCCAAAAATATAGTAACACACATGAATGAAACTGGTATAATAATTTATACTGAAGAACAGAAAAAAACAAATTTCCCGTTTCTTAATATTCTCATGTTACTGCTCTATAATTTTTCTGAGTTCAAAGATGTACATACGAATACTCTTAATATGATTGTCTGAAATATATATTTTCTTATGAGTCTTAAAAGTAACGACCAGAATGACAGCCTATAGTATCCGTTCAATATTTCCATATTGTAACAGGAGTTTCTGTAGTCTGGTTTATTCAATTCACACGTTCAAAGTAAACGCCACGTAACAAAAAAATTATAAATTCAGCTAAGTCAATTAATTATAAAACGACGATTACAAGTTATTGCAGACATTCGGGATCATGCAAAACAACGCATGTATTAAGAAGGAAATATAAGAGATAGCTGTTAGAAAAGGAATACTAGGTCACTGATATAAATCGTCGTCAATAACATAATCGAGTCAACAACACAGACACGAAATTATAAATCTAAGAGCGGAAATGTGTCATACAAAGTAAACAATTATAAAATATTCAATTCATTCTTAAGTTAAATTTCTAAAAAAAAGTATGTTGCAAAAGCACTTCATCAGAGCAAATAGTATTGGGCTAGATTCTTGTACGACAGCACCTTAATTTTTTTGTTAATATTTCATTGAAACGAAATTATAGTAGAACCTTTTATGCAATTTTTATGGTGTTGGTTGTAACTTACGAATCCACAATAGTCTCAGCTCCACAAACAATGTAAAAAAAGAGCCAAAATCTTATTACCACTTGCTTAATAGCGTGTTGGTTTGAAACGCAATGCAACAGTGAATCGGCGAAATAGAGATTCTACAAGTCCTTGGTAGGTTTGCGGAAGTATCGAGCTTTGTCTATTCACCTTTTATCTCTAATAACTCCAATTCCTTAGCAGCTTTTTCAGCATTAGCTAAGAAAATTCAAATCCATCTTCAATAATGTCCCTAATAAATGGGCAAATGTATATTTATCTCAAACCTAGAATAGAAATTTACATATAATTCTTTTTAATTTTTTTTATATTTATCCAGGATCAACTATAGAAATGGCAACTGATGAGCTCATTGTTTTAAAACCTACCTTATGACCTCAGTTAATTTTATATAAGTGAAAATAAGAAAAAAAATTATTACAGAGAGTCAAGTTCATTTTTTGTTTAATTTTTTTATAATCAAATTTGTTATATACAGACAAAATACTTTATATAACTTAAGTTAAATTCCCATCCGCCCCATTAGTAAGTATAAACATTACAATTAATAACGAAGAAACAAACATTAACAACCAGAGTAATGAAAGTCACTTCTCTGAACAACAATTTCGTACGAAGGTTAGAATGATGAACTAAAACATTTTCTGCGGAAAGGAAAAGCAAAATAGTTTTTTACCACTGAGAGATTTAAAAAGAATTACAAATCCATATTTACTAGCGGAGTAAATATTTAAATATTATAAACAAACAAAATTCTAAATGAAGACAAACTAAAGTGTCAGCTTCTAACCTCAATTTTAGTTCACGTATGACCATGAACGTTATATTAAACGTATTTCATTGTTCATATTCCTCATTAATTACAAATAAATTACACCAAAGGAAAGTACTGAAAATATTTTTCCCGCCGGTGATGTGTTTACTAACGTTATCTAAGATATGAACTAAACAACACGTGATGTTGAATATCGCATTCATTACGTAAGACTATTCACCTGAAGATAATACAGGTTCCCCAGACCGCATAACAGGCTTAAACACTGCAAATCATGACATAACTCCTACCAGTCCTAGGGATGACAGAGACATTTAATACGAATAGTAGATCCATTATAACAGCCAACAGAAGGAAATTTACTGTCGTCGAAGATATCGTGATCTCTACAAATGAAAATCAAATTCTAGGTAATTTTTGACATAATAATGCCCACGATTAGCAAAAGAAGAAGAAATACGATTACATTAATTTTATTTAACCAAAATAGTTCTCTTATACGATCATAGTTAAAATGTATTAAATATACAGTAGGGAAAAAATCACGTTTTGGAAACTTGTTTTTGCACATAAAGTTACAAGACTTATAGGATAGAAATAAAAACCCTACGGTGTCTGATGATATTGCAGTATTAGGGGAGTCAGAAGATGACTTGGAAAACATAATAAATGGCACGAACAAGGACTTGGAGAGAGGATAGAGGGAAAATCAAGGTGATGGAGTGTAGTAAGGGAAATAGTGTAATAAAAAAGGGCATTAGATTGAGAAGGGATTTTTTTGAAGGAATTTAAGAAATTCTGTCTCTTGGGCAGCATAATGACTAGGGATGGTAGCAATGGAGTAGACATAAAGAGTAGGATAGCATATGCAAGGAAGGTTTTCGCAAAAGAAAAGGAATATACTTACGGCTAATATAAGTATGAATATTAGGTAATCGTTATTAAAAATGTTGGTATGGAATGTGGCCTTTTATGGGAGCGAAACGAGTATGGTAGAAGTTGCAAAAAGGAAAAGAATAGAAGCTTTTGAAATGTGGTACTATAGAAAAATGTTTAAAATCAGATGAGTGGACAGAGTACCTAACCAGGAAGTTCAAAGCAGAATAAGAGAAGAGAGAACAATATGGAGGACGTTGGCCAAGAGAAGGGATAGATTAATAGGCCACGTTTTGAGACGTCTTGTAAAATTAGCATCAGAGGGAAGTATGTGGTGTAAGAACAGAAGAGGGAGGCCGATGATGTAATATACTAAGCAGTTTATGGAGGATGTGGCATGTAGTAATGTAGAAAAATTAAAGGCTTACGCAGAATAGGTTAGCATGGAGGGTTGCATCAGACCAGTCTAAGGACTGATTACTACAACAACAACATGTTTTTGGCAGCTTTTCTTAATGGCACCAATTCTATTACATTGAACAAAAAGAACTATACCTCTTTGTACTGAAAACAATCGAATGTGGGCGAGGTTCTAGAACATCAAGGTTAAACTGAAAATTGCTCCAGACCTTGTCATCAAAACACAAGGACCACACTATTCCATGACTTGGCTTTCTATTGTATTATAGAAACCAGTAAAACAATACCTTCTTTCCTAAACACAAGGTTGTCATTTTTTAATAATGAACTTCCGTGTACATTTCTTTTAATAGTATTTTTTGTGACTGATTAAACCGCATAAAAATTAAAATTATGAGAGATATAAGCTTTTATAGGTATTTAGTTATTCGAAAGGTTAAGAACATATGTTATAACATTTTTCAGAAACAAGCATATGTTTAGGACGTTTTCTGTTATTCACGACGTGAATATGAAAGGTGAAGAATAATCAATATAATTTACGTAAACTACGGATTGTTATGACATAACATTCTAAAACATCTGGGTAATTACTTCAGTGTCATCCATCTAAATAAAATTTGAAGTTAAGTTACATTAACGAACGAATTGCGAAAACATACCAATTAGAATGATAACATATTTGAGTTTTATAAGTTAAAACAAAACTTTATAGTCAATTGAGTTCAAATTACGGGAATATTTAATAAGTCTATTTAGGCGAAGCAAAATAGTAAAAAAAAAATAGGCAGAACTTAACATGTTTAAACAACTAAATATAAAAACGAAAATATATAGATTAATTTAAAATATTTTAAAGAAGCCCTGACTTTAGGAAAAATAATTCTGTTTGTGTTACGCAACCAAAAATTATAATAATCAAAAGCATGACCTTCTTCTGAGCAAGTAAGTAGTGGTCTTGTTATAAAACAAAGAATGTTCTTGTCCTGCGGTTTCGAACTCTGAATAGAAGGTCATTATTTTCCGTCGACGTTTAAATTACCTCTCACAGAATACTTTTTTTAACAGTATTTTATTCCAGAGGCATTCACAAGTTCCGTATTGCATTCTATTTTAATATCTTTTGTAACGTTATAATCGAAAGTTAATTTTATTAGAGGTAATAACCGCCATTCTCTATCGGGTAAAGACAAATGCAACGAGAAAACATTAAAATAGCTATATTCGTAGCCTGCTGACATCTCAAAGGCGATTGAAGTATAAATCTTACGATGGTTGTATGTGATAAATGCTAACACTGTCATTTAAAAAAAATGTTCAATTCTGGTGATTATGGAAAGAGTCATTCATTGCAATATAATGAACTAATTTGATCGTACGGCCAACCAGATATAAAAATAGACAAGGAGAATCGCAACCAAGATATCTGGAATATTATGAACCTTTTCTGTAGCCAGTCATTTTCCAGCAGACTAAATCTAAATTTCACGCGTTTTATAAGAGACAATTATAAATTGGCAGTATGCGTACCGAATTTTATGCAAGATGTGATTAATATTCCAATTTGGCTTTATAATAAACGTGGCATTACTCTCGTTTCTTCAATTTATTTTCGTTTACAAAGATTATTAGATAATTTAAAGGAAAAAAGTTGTGCATTAACAAGATGGTTCAATCTGTTGGTATGAAAATTAAATTCTTGGTTAAGTGTGGCAAGGCGATGGATAAATTCGTAGCATCAGAATATATTGCATAATTTTTCAAACCGTACAACAGAGGTCACTTTGAGTCTATTTTAACTTACAATTCGACGAAATATACGAGCCACAGCATGAAAGTGTTCGAATTATAAGGAGAACGTAGGAGGCTCAAGAGGTTGTTAATGCTCAAACGGAATAGATAACACATACCATAAACAGTATGAAGATGTTTGCCTGAAACCATTTTTTTAATTTCAGCAACAGGTAGCTTGGGCTTAATAATAGTGACCAGTGGAAGTAATAAACTATTTTTAAAGTCCACAGTATATATTTCGATTACCTGGAACGAATCATCAAAAGGTTAAACGTTACCTTATTAATATTTGTATATGGTGAAGTTACTTTATAATAAATAAAATTAATATTGAGAGGATACTGAAGTAGAAAGGCACAAAAAACTTTTGTCTCTAAGAGAAATACAAAGCGGTTAAAGATTTTATAGTGAAAGGGAAAATAGATGAAAATCAAGGAAGCCTTCGAGCGAAGAAAAATAATAGCAAGAAGACCAGGAAAGCAACGGGAAGCCAATTCTTGATAAATAAGAAAAGGTGTAAAGATGGAAGAAATATATAGAAAGGCTGTATCAAGGTGGAAATCTAGATCAGTCAGTAATAGAAGAAAAAGAGGAGGTTGATGATGATGAGTTGGAGACAAAATTTTAAGGTCGGAATGTTATAGGGCCCTAACAGATCTGAGCAATTGTAAAGCGCCAGGAATTGATAACATTCCAGAGGAGTTGATAAGATCATCGGGGAAGAACCAATATCATGGCTGTTCAGGATAGTTTGCAAAATCTGCGAAACTGGAAGAATACCAGAAAATTTTGGTTAAAACATAATTATACCCATATCAAAGTGGACTAGATATGATAGATGCGAAAGGCACGTGACAATTAGTTTATCTCGTGTATGCAAAATATTAACGAAAATAGTAAGTACGAGAATAGAACGACAAATAGAATGCGAGTTAGGAGAATATCAGTTTGGTTTTAGGAAAAATGTAGGTGCAAGAGAAGCAATATTGACTTTCGTCTAATTTTACACTTAAGGATTTTGAAGAGCACAGAAATAAAATATCAAGAAAGAAGGCTTTTACATAACCTCTACCGAAGGCTGTCAGCAGTAATTAGAATTTAAGATCAAGAAAAGAAAGCAGGAATCAAAAAAGGGGTAAGACAAGGATGCAGTTTGTCACCCATACTGTTTAAATTATATATAGATCAGGCGATGAAGAAAGTTTAATAGGAATATGGAATCATACTGCAATGAGAAAAAATAAAACCTCTACGGTTTTCCGATGATATTGTAGTATTAGGGGAGTCATAAGAAGTCTTGGAAACCATAACAAATGGCATGAACGTGGTCCGGATAAAGAGTTCAATATGTGGATTAATAGAGGGAAAACCAAGGTGATGGAGTGTAGTATGGAAAATAGTGGAATAACAAAGGGCGTTAGATTGGGAAGTGATATTTTGAAGGAAGTCAAGAACTTGGGCAGCATAATAAATAGGGAAGGTAGAAGTATAGTAAACAAAGAGTGGGATAGCACAGGCAAGGAAGCCATTTGCAAAATAGTTTACTTATTAGGAAATCATTATTAAAAAGAACATGGACTATAGGAGTTACAGACAGGAAAATAATAGAAGCTTTCGAAATGTGGTACTGTAGGAGAATGCAGAAAATCAGATGGGTGAAACTAACAAGGACGTTCTAAGGAGAATAGGGGAAGAGCGAATAATATGGAGGACATAGCCCAAAAGAAGGGATATTAATCAGCCACGTTTTGAAACCTGATAGTCATGTAAAATTAGCATTAGAGGGAAGTTTGTGGGGTAAGAAAAGAAGAGGGAGACCAATGATGGAATACGTTAAGCAGATTAGGGAAGATGTGGGATATTGTAGTTATGCGGAAATGAAAAGGTTTGCAGACCAGTCTTAGGACTGAATACCACAACAACAACAACTTGTAAACCATTTATATGTGATTTTCAATTAATATGATGATTTTTTAACTTTGCATAAGAACATTAGTTCTTTGGTAAGAACATGGTATGAAAGTATCAAAAAGGAAATATTGAGAGACGACTGCAAACTATTTTTTGTATCATTGATAATATTCAATTACGAAACACAATTTAGCCTCCAAAAGGTTCGGTTATAAAAGTTGTTAATACGGTTGTGTCCATCTGGCAAAATTTAAACATACTCATAAATTGTATTCGATTTCAAAAATTGTATAAAAATTGATTTATGATATCATTTTGGCCAAGAAATGCTTGTATTCCAAAACGCGTCAGCTGGAGACACATGAAAGCCGTGGAACTCTTTAAAATTCACGCACCTCTCCTCAGCTCTTTTTATCAAGGTTGTGCAATAAGGAACAAGGTTGCGCTGAAGGCATACGGAATGTTAACGAGAACCCACAATCTGCAGCTTCAGTGCAGAGCTTCTAGAAATAATGCAAACCCCTCTTCAAGCTATGGTCGAACGGCTATATGATGCAGTACAACAAACTGTGTAAGAATCGGAAAATTGATAGCTAGGGGTTTTCAAAAAAGTATTTTTTCTGAACACCTCAAAGTTTTGTATACGCATTCGCAACTAAAGCATCATTGTACAATCAATACATTTTGGTAACAACACTGTAAGTTGCTTCGACAATTAGCAAAAAATGGAATTTGGATGTCTTGTGATCCCCAGAATGATAATTTAAACTATTATTGAAACTGTCCGAATGGGCTTAGTTCCTTTAGAAAGAAAAGAAGGGACAGAAAAAAAGAGAGTTACATCCAACTCATTTACTGATAACTTCAATTCTAATAGACATATCGTGTTATGTTGCAAGGATAAAGGAATGCAGGCTAAAACAGTCTAAGAACCAGAAACCTGGAAAACGCAAAGTTTTAAGGTATTCATTGAAGATACCTTGCCATTTACACCGTGTTTTGTAATGAAAACACTACAGGAAACGCCCAATTCAATGTGTTCCCGGTTAAATACTAAAAACACAGTATGAAAATATCTCCATTACAGACAGAAAATTCATTCGACTTACATTTCATTTTTTTTTTATAAAAGACGCTAGTAAAAGTTTAAAGTGTCTCTCTTAACCAAAAATACATGTCTGACTTGAAAATTGTTAAGAATAGAAATCGACGTATTTAATACATTTTTTCTCAACTGATAACCTGCTGCAACTGAAATAAAGCGATCATTGAAATTTAGAAAGCAGAAACAAAAATGTGATTAGCTGTAATTTTTAAGTTATATGAAATACGGCTATACAAACTCCTGCATATCAAGTCTAAAAATTTCATTTTATTCCGACAGGGGAGAGGAATCAAATTTTTATTGTGACTACAGACCAGGAATTGAAGAATTAAAAAAACTATATACAAGAAAAAATAATGAACCTTCCGTTGTGTAATTGCACTAAAGTAGACATTTATGGAAAATGGTATTTTTACCTAAAGTAATGCAAGTTTTAAACGCAACAGTTCATTTAATTTTAGCCAATCAGCCAGTTTTATAGAAGAGTTAAAATTCTTAATTATTATCACTCTTCCATAAAGAAACACAAAGAATTGTGTGCAAAGATTATTTTTGTTGAATTGTGCTGACACTGGTACCTAGTGTCTCGTGCACCATGGCATGTATAAAGGAATGCAAAATCCACTTCTGCTGCCTCGAGCAGTTATTTTTTTATTTTCTGCGAGAACGTTTCGTGGAAAGAAATTGTTCCATTCTACGTTCTAAGAGATTGCCTTTCTTTCATCCGTTACATTTTCATATGGTTTCAGCACCTGGAAAAAGATAAAATAAAATATTGTTAGTTGTTATTCCGAGCTCGAATCTTTATTTGAAAAAACGGCGATAAACTACACTCTACTGATTGCACTAACTACTATAACCTAATAATTTCTGTACCAGATTATGGTATTACGTTCGGAAAGACGTATTGCTATAAGACTGAAGAAATTCATATCAGTAGCCGTATTTCAAACTTTACTACTATAGCTTTAACATCATCCTAAATACTTTTTGCGCTCCTTGGTATAAAGAGAGAACTTGAAAGGTACGCGGTAAAAATATAACACCTGACACATGGAGACAATTCCATTAATTGATATAATGAAACAGTTCTTTCCACAGTTCTCATAGTGGAAATTAGATCCACAATAATGTTTTATATCGAAAATATCGTAATTCAACAATACCCGTGTGTCCGAAACGTTTCTAGACTAATTAAAAAAAATATATAAATTCCTGGCAAATAAGCGACGTCAGTACGAAGAGCATTGTTGTTGTATACAGTCCTTAGATTGTCTGATGTAACCCTCCATGCTAACGTATTTCATTTCTACATAGCTACCACATCGCACATAATCCCTAATCTTCTGTTCTTACAAGCATTATAAGATACCTAGAGTGCCTACAGACGGCAGCGTGACTGTTAAGCTAGGAACAGACTGCCGTCACGTGAGGTCCCATAGTGTGCGAGGCTCCCTACAATGCTGTCTTATGGGCAACAGCCACACTGCCGTCACGATACAGCCGCTACCTGAGAAGTCAAGGGTCTTCACGTTCCTCTCATCTCAGCTCGCGCACATTTCTGCAATCACGTCGGGTCACGTTTCTACATTTTACAAGTTATAACTGCCGACATCTACCAAATATTCGCTCATACACTAATTTGTCGTAGAAGAAAAATTGTTCAGAATTTGAGTGTCTTTTTAATTCACTATCTGATTTCACAAAATCGCCGTTTATTTCCATAAATACATCTAAATTAAATGAGAAAAGTACAAAATGCCGTATATTTCTTTCAAACTTTTCAAATTAATTTTATTTTCATAATTAATAATTCGATTAAATTAAAAAGGTATGTACCGGACTTTCTCAGTAAGGTCCTATTATTATTTAATCGCGCGTACTTATCTCTTTCATAAGTAACATATTTAGAAAAACACGCAGTTGTGTAAATATATATTATTCTACTATAAAACCATCTTCAATGGTACAATACAGTATTATTCTTATAAATAAAACGGAATCTGTAAGATATTTTATATTACATGTTTACAGTGTTTCTAGTTTTAGACTGCCTGGCTGATCCAAACGGAAACATCATTTGGTATTTCCGTAACGGTATTAGGTTTACTTTTCCTGGAAAGGAGGGATAATGAACGGCTCGTAGCTGTGTAACCGGCAATATAGAACTGGAGTATTATTTACACAATAGTTAAGTATTTTCAAATATGTAATGTACAAATTTACAGGGATGATCAAAAAATGACCATGTTTTAAAATCAATATTGGGAGTTCGGTAGAAGCTATATGAACATATTTTCACAAATAAATGTTGAAAATCTATAATTTTGAAGAATATACTTTATTTTTTCTTGGATCCAAATTCTGGAAATAAGATATTTTCTATATGCTTGGAACAAATGGAGTTTAAAAATGGAACACTATTTCATATTATTTAAATGTAACATTTCTTAATTCATGATAAAACATTTGAAAACTTTATTTAAACATTTTGATACAAAACTAATTATAAACAGTCAAACTTCACCCAAAATTTAATTTTTAAAGCTTTCGATACCGTGTAAAATGTCCATTTTCACTACAATTTAGCCCAACCGCGTCTGTCCCAAGTCAACATCAACACAAAAACACAAGTTTTGATGCCTACGTACGTCCTTTGTATATATGTAGCGCCTCTATCGTGAAAGTTCATTATTACAAATTATTTACTTACTGCTACACATACTTACGTTATAAAATATTATATATGCAATTATATTGACACACACAATTATTAACCATAACATTCAATATATCGAAATACACTGCGCCCACTATCCCCGCTTCCCTTTTCTCGTTAAGGACATTATTATTTTGGTGTGTGCATATATCCCTTCTAGTTAAAAAAAAAACAACATTCAATACTTTCTGCAAAATCAAATATATTCTATGTCCTGTGGAGACAGGTTAGTACGAGATCTCGAGGTTACTTTAAAATTGCTCTTGTGATGATATATCCTCTTCTCAAACGACATTCCGCTATGGCGAATAATTTTTTTTTTACAATCGGTTCAACTTATTTTGTAAACAATACCACAAAATTTAAACTTTTCAATGGGATCTATCAAACTGTTTACAAGATTTATTTTATTACCAGGTTTCATTACCACTTCTAAATTACAGAAACAATTGTCTTTTAACAATTTCTCAGTAAAGACAGTCACACCTTTAATGTACGTTTTTTTTGTTTTTTTTTTGTTAACAGGCTACATGAGGGTGATCCTGAAACAGGCAACTCCCCTTTAATAGCATAGGAAGGGAATTGAAAAGGGGGGATGCGGAAGGTAGAGCAAGGTAGCCAAGGGTTAACTAGGGCCCCCGGGCTATGGTTTAAGGATCCTACCCGGTGTTTCACCTAAAGAGATGCAGGGAAAACCCTAGAAAACCTGCATCAGGTAGGTCGGGCATTGGGTACTATTCTCACGCCCTTCCGAATGACGGGAGACGAGTTTGCTGTGGGGACGCAGCATTCCCTTCTCCGTGTCTCCACCAGTTTCAGGAGGCAGTTGGCCGACTGATCCAATGGGATCAGCGGACAGCTCTTGCCATATGCCCAAGGTCTTTGACCCCGGTACATATACCTCCTAAAATAGGTGAAGGTGTCTCGGCATATGAGAACTTTGATAAAAAGCACCCAGAGAGAGTGCGAGGCATTCCCGACATGATCAGGTGAGCCCGCAGTCACTCTGGGCTTAAGCGTCTGCGAGAAAACTCCCGCAGCGCCCTTCCTTCTAATGTACGTAATACCACTATAGACTACTTATTGTCTGTAGTAATATAACTACCTGCAATTATATCAATAGTAGTACTTGTGAATATATCACCATTACTATTATTATTAAATACCATTGTCTACATTATTCTCTTTCAGCTTAATTTTATTAAATATCTGTACAGCTTATTTATCAATTCGGGCCCATTACAATTCTCAAAGCTATTCCTAGTTCTTCTCACTGGTTTATATTCAATACTATTATTACATTTTTATATTCATAAATCTACCCCATACTTTTTGAATCATCATACCTAATACACGTTTTCTAGGGTTTTCCGTGCATCTCTTTAGGCGAAACACCGGGTAGGATCCTTAAACCATAGCCCTGCCGCTACCTTGCTCTACCTTCCACAACCCCCCCTTTTCAATGCCCTTCCCATGGTATTAAAGGGTAGTTGCCTGTTTCATGATTAAGCTCATGTAAGCTTGTTAGCCAAAAAATAGACAAGTGGTATATTTTATTTTGCAGAAACTTAAAAATAATATGCAATACGTAATACAAAATTTAAAAATAATTTAATATATAAAAATATGAACATTAGTTCGTGTATGAAATGTTATTCCAGGAATTCTATTTACCTTTCGGTTTTTACAATCAAACGCAATACACTGAATGATTATGATTATAATATTAAAACACGAAACACAGTTTAACTCAAGTCAGTGCGTAACACAAAACATTCGCTGAAACTTACGCGATTAAAATTCAACTGTATACAAAGAGAATGCTCTCATTCCACAATTCAGCGTGAACATTGTTATTCTCGAGTAAGATGCTAATCTCGCATCGAAAAGTTGGCCTATCTAATTTTTTTTAAATAATTTAATAGTTTTAAGCTATTATTAGAAATAAAATGAATGCGACAAATAAAAATATAACAATGTAGGGATGTACAACTTATATTATACGTATTATGAAATGAGCTATAACCGCTATGAATGCATAATGCATACTAACAAATACAAAATCGATACATCAATTTAATTTGCTTATTTCTGTAACGAAACCCGCAGGATACAGATCATGGAGACTTCAGAACAATATGCCGCTAATTGGCTGCTAACGATCACTTCTATATATTATTGTTCGCTATATATAAATAATCCATGACACGTATATCGTATATACTCAACTGAACTCTTGAATTTTCAGTCGATATTTGTGACAATATCCTTCACATAATTTACATAACTGAATTGAAAATATAAAATGAAGATCTATTTCTGCATCACAAAAACTTATAGAAGCAACCCTAGAAATGTGACACTACCCAGAAGCACTGGCATGAGACGAACTACTTGTTTAAATATATAATAGACTTCAATGCATTTACTTTCAAATCGCAATAAGAAAAGTTTTTTTTTAATTTATTAAAGATCACTTATATCCGAAATAATTATAGTTGGTATGACGAGAAATATCGTATTTATACATTTTATAAATAATCAACATGAATACATGGTAAATTGTAATGTCTTGTGACATTCAATTTAAAAACGACAGAAAAGACCGAGTTATGTAAGTAGGGATGTATATATTTGTTTTACGCGGTTATTATTATTGCTTTAATTTCTGTGGCGGTGTATTTTATCGCAGTATTTGGAGTACTTGGGGTTGTCTGCTATAAAACATTGAAAATTACAGTAAAAGTTTATGAGAGAAGATGAATGAGGTGCCACTTTTTAACATTTGTAAAACGCGTGAGTTTGTCAGAAGCAGATTTAAATGTTACGACATAATGTAAACTTTGTACTTGAAAGTAACTGAATTTCTAAATGCTTGAAATAAGAGATATTTTGTAAAAATTGACATCCTCACATCTAAGCGAAAAATAGGACAAAAAATCCATCGCAGGAAACCTTGTATGTCTTCAGTAGTAATTACTAGATTGCCTTGAGGAATGAGAAAACTTCAGAGATGACCGATAACGTAAACGATAGCTCTTGCTAAACTCAAGTAATAGTCCTTCTTTCCTTTTAACATGAAATGCGATATCATCACATTCTGTTTTTTTAATACTTCAATTAAGTTGTGTAAAGGCTAACTCCAACATAAACTTGTATAACCTTTCGTCACCAGCAGTCCTGTTATGAGATGGCCTTAGCTTTTGTAATTCAATTAGGGTAACTCAAAATCAATTTAAAGAGCTTTGTCGGAAGCATTCCTGTTATATGACCTTCATTTCCACAAAGCTATTATGAATTAAGGGAATCGTGCCAATAATCAGTTGAGACCGGATCTGGGATGAGTTTTTTCTTTTTTTTTTTGGGGGGGGGGGGGGTTAACAGGCTACATGAGAGTGATCCTGAAACAGGCAACTCCCCTTTAATCGCATAGGAAAGGAATTGAAAAGGGGGGATGCGGAAGGTAGAGCAATAAAGCCAAGGGTTGACTATCGATCCTACCCGGTGTTTCACCTAAAGAGATGCAGGCAAAACCCTAGAAAACCTGGATCAGGTAGATCGGGCATTGGGTACTATTCTCACGTTCTTCCGAATGACGGGAGACGAGTTTGCTGTGGGGTCGCAGAATTCCCGTCTCCGTGTCTTCACCAGTTTCAGGAGGCAGTTGGCGGACTGATCCAATGGTATCAGTGGACAACTCTTATGTCCAAGATCTTCGAGCCCAGTACACATACCTCTTAAAATAAGTGAAGTTCTCTCGGCATGTGAGAACTTTGAAAAAGTCCAGAGAGAGTACGAGGCATTCCCGAATAATCAGGTGAGCCCCGCAGTCGCTCTGGGGTGAAGCGCCTGGGAGAAAACTTCCGCAGGCACCTATCTAGGATGAGTGAAAGAATCCGACAATTAAACAAGGATTGATACGGGAGCACGAGATGTCCCAACAATCAGAGGGTTACGTGAGTAAACATAGGTTACATAACCATGAACCATTCTGTTGTTTCACTCTTTCCTGTAAAATTAATATACAAATAATTAAGTCGATAACTTTCTAATTAGTACCCACCACTTGCAGACAGAAATATATTAAAATTGAGTTAAAATTAATGACAACATATTTTTCCTCCATTAAGCTTAAAATTGAAAATTATATTTTGTTTAATCCGATGGTAACATATTACAAGAAGATTAAGATTTCTACTATAAACATTACAACAATAAGTGTATTTGTAAAGGAATACACGAGACATTCTCAAAGGACGCGTATTCAAACCGTGAGCGTCCAGTTCTAGTCACAGGTACGTTATACCTCAATACCGTAGGGAAATTTTATTCTCAATCTCTTATCGATTCCATTAATATTTTGGAAAGATAATAAGAAAATGGAACCCAAAATCACTATTAGGCTCAATAAATTCCCAAGAGTGAAAACACAGTGGTAGGCTCCACAATCAGACCTATTTAAACTGTGACATGAAAACGTAACACATATAATATGTATGTTATATATATTGTTTACACTAACTTCGGTATATAGATGATATAAATATTGTTTTATAAACAAAGTATTAACCAAAGACGAATACACGAATATGACACTTTGTTTAACATTAGGCGAGATCGCCTAATTGATATTGGTATGGACAGTTCACTGATAAATAATTCATTTGCTGTAAAGCACACAGGCCGCTACAATAGGCTTTTTCATGCTTTTGATACTGGACGATTCGGTCACCCGATGTCCCTGTATAGAAAAATAGAATGTTTTCGTTTGTTTAGTGTGTGAAATATGATTGTGTATTGTAAATTATTTCCGACGGGCTTTACGTTGTAGTTTTTTGATTAGTGTTATAACTCATATTAAGCGGGCAGATTTTATTTCAATATATATTCAGTCATAAATTTCTGTAAATTTGTATAATACCTTAGTATCAGGGGTAAAGAGATGTTTCTTCGGGACGGGGTTTATTTATTATAAATTAATCTTAGCAAAGACGTTGAGCATCATTTATGTAATAATAGATTTGTTATAATACGTTTGATTAATATCAAATACTAACAAATAAGTACAAAATACAAATTTATAGTACAATTTTAAAGACACAGGGTTAAATTTGGTGAGGAGATATTCCGGCAAAATTGAATTTAGACACAAATGTAAACAAATATTTGTATTAATATTAACATAAATGTCTATTATCTGTTCCGCGATCAGTGGTCAATTCTTTCGTAGCGACTCAAAATCTGGATCTCGATGCGAGTTTCAAACATGCCACATTTCTATCTTCACTTTATTTTGTAAATACGTCTTCTCCGTGTTATATTAACACTTTATAAAACTAATTTCACTTTTGTAATTAATTCGCTCGCCATCCGCCTCTGTAAACTTTTTTCAACTCCCAACGGACACTAGGCAAATTAAAAGCAAATAAAATCAATATATGATTGTAATTTCTGTGCGTCTGGAAGTTAGTATCAAACTGGCTCCGAAACGTTTGAAAACGGTACCTGTTGAAAACCAACTGCGAGTTATAAGGTTTGCCCTGAAACGATCATTGAAAATATAAAAATATATATATATATACCGTAATTTTTATATTTTCAATGAATTCAACTTTATCAAAATTCGGTACCTGTTGATCATTTTTATGGCAAAATAAAATGAGCTATTTCCGCACGAACTATACTAGCATCACAAAGGTGGTATTAAATTTGGTGGGTTATGACTGCTCTCTTTGGTATCTTATTTTACCGTACCCGTTGTTGTTTTTCCTGTGGTATTCAGTCATAAGACTGGTCTGATGCAGGATTCCATGCTTACCTATCCTTCGCAAGCCTTTTCATTTCTCCATAGATACCACATCCTACATACGCCATAACCTGCTTAGTGTATTTCATCCTTCGCCTCCATCTTCTGTTCCAATTTTACAATAATAGTATTTAGAGTTGCATCATCAAGGATGGTGTGATTGGATAAAAAGGTCTTGCAAACATCCCGCAAAGTGAGCTGTGTCTGTTAATAATAGTAATTCAAACTAAACAAAAAGATTCTATGCTGGGAATTGTAACTTCGTTAAGATGCAGCTCAAACTGTAAATGTGCACAGATTTGTAAATCAGATACAGAAGTGGAGTGCTATAAATTAATTAATTACTAGGAAACTACAAATGTTGCTTTAAATATTTTACACTAGAATTACAACATACATGTCAATATGATTGCAGACAAGGTGTTATAACACAATAAATGGTAACAAAATCCTAAGGATTGTCAATTCTTCATAGTGAATACATACTTGTAGCTGTAAATTACACTTAGGTGTCTGGACAGTATCACAAAAAAAGCAACAGCCTATGATATGATCAACATGAAACAGTTAAAATGTAGAAGCAATTAAATACACACTCAAAACTTGCAACAGTCCTGCAAGAAATACATAAAAAGAATTGAAAAGAAAAATTGATCAGAAGAAACTCACACAATTTCAGATCGGAAATGACTAAAGCAATATAAAGTCAAAGTTAAGTAAATGCAAAATCTAATCCAATGAAGACCCTCTAGAAAACATTAAATGCTCAAGTGGCAATAGACACTCAAAAGGCTAAGAATTGTTATAAATTAAACCCCACAATACGGTAACTTATATAAATTAAAATATTAATTAAAATCTGGAATGTAACAAAAATTTTATAAAATACAGTGGCCATACAACTACTGTATAATGAACTGGATAAAATAATTAATAAAATTCAGGAAAAAGTATTTGAGAAACTAATAAGAAACCAAACTACAATTACTGTAGCACAACAGAGTTTCAGTAGATTTAAGAGATGTCTGTTCAACCATATTCGATTAATTTGAGAAGTGCTGCTGTCCACTATTGAGGAAATCGGGCATGTCAGATATATAATATGCATTAATGTGCAATAATTACATGTCATCAGTTATTGACACAAAATGAGCAGAACGTTTATAAAAGCGGCAGAGAAAGACAGTGAATAATATACAAGAAATCAACTGAACCAATAAAAAGCAGGAAAAACAGTAAGACAAATATATAAAAAGATTTTATACATGGCAATACACAGTAAAAATGTTAAATGGACAAAACATATGATATAATTAGAATAACTGTGCACAGCTAATGTTTAATGTAGTATTTAACCATGAAGAATACAACATTAGGTTGAATTCTCATAAACATTCCCAATTTCAAAACTTATAATTTCATAATTACTTTCCCTTCGGGCAACAATTAATTTTCCATTTTTCTGTAGCATTGAAGATATTTTCAACAAACTATTCCCCTCCAATAAGAAACAAAGCCAACATTTAACAGAAACCATTTGCGTCACTGAGAAACTTTCTTAATGCAATTTTAATTTATTACATAGTAAAGACTGAGGAATTACAATTTAAATACATAACAGACAAATGGGTGATTAAGATAATTCCCAGAAATAAATATTCATTAAAACAAATAGATGTTTCTTATAAAATAGAGATTTGTTAGTTTAGCATGTCTCAACTGTGGACCTCACTTTGACTATGATTTTAAGAACAGAGTTAAGACAGTGTGGCAAAACTGTGATTCAAATCACAAATAAAATAAAACTGGCCAAAAGCGAGAAATAGAATTTTAATTTAAAATAAAAGACATTTTGTCCCCAACGTTTGGGACCTCTTCAGTTCTTTAACAGAAATTTTGTGTTGCTACCACAACATCCAGAACCCTGGAAGAGGCCACGAAAGTTAGAGACAAAACTTTTTTTCATTTTTAATTTCAAGTTCTATTTCTGACTTCATCTGTTACTGCATTTTACATACAACAATTAAGTCAGTTTAAGCTCAATACTTTATTTATATTCCAGGGAATTCAGATAGTGAAACTAGATATAAAACATTTTTTCTTAATGCCAGAACACTTATTTGCTGTTGGTAGTTAGGCAAGAAGTAGGCTCATTAGACAAAATTAGATGATAAAATAAGTACCACATAATGTTTCTGCTATCAATGTTACCATTATTGGGTGATTAAAAAATGCAAGAGCAACAAGAACAACACACTACACAGTGTGTTGTACTTCATCTACAGTTTTAATAATTCTCAGTGTGTTGTACTTCATCTACAGTTTTAATAATTCTCAGTGTGTTGTACTTCATCTACAGTTTTAATAATTCTTTAGTTAATATCGGTAATTTGGCTACTTCTTTCTCTAATTCCTATACATTACACATTGATATTTTCTATTGTCAGTAGTGTTTAAATGGAGTTTTTTTGATTGATTTTCTTTTTCTGATTATGCATTACATAAGATATATAAAATCATTACAATACCATTGACTCCTAGTGATCAAAGTGAGTTACTAACTGAAAAACCTGAGAAGTTGGATAGTTTGTATTTAATGCTAAATACTGAACTTAAAATTTACTTAGAACATGTTAACTTGTAACATATTAATAAATTCCATCATAAAAATTATTTTTTTAATAACTGAATACATCAATTTGTATCTGAGCTACTAAAATACTGTTATTTTTCATTTATGAAAATGTTTACATATAATTTTGGGGGTGCTTCACTGCCAAGCCAACAAGAAGATTAAATTAAAAAGAAGTGAGATTGCACAAATGACTGGTTAAAACTGAGTAGGGGAATAAAATAACTTGGAAATTTTGGACAGAATTGTTAAGAATTACAACTCCGAGCCATATGTAACAAAATAACTTTAACCCTGGAATTTGATAGAAACTAAGAAAATTTGGTATTCAGTGCTGAATTTTTTAAACTCTGGCTTAAAATGATCTTCAATCACTTTCATCACAGTATTGCCAACATATTTCAATATATATATATATATATATATATATATATATATTATATATATATATATATATATAATACATACTATAATATTAACTTCATAAAGCATAATCAATATAAAGTATAAGCATATGAATATGTGGTGCAAATCGATGTTAAAGTTCCCCAAGAATTAAATCTCTGCAAATATGTTTTAGACAATTCAAATTAACGAAAACTTTTGTATGAAGCTTTCCTCCTGGCCAATATGGAACAAAATAAGACATGCATTATCACGTTTTTCTCTTCCTTTAATTAAAAGCTTATTGTACTTACCGTTTTTTGTTTCTTCGTGATTTCCTTTTCTTCGGGCATTTTTATTTATGCGGTCCTTTAAATAACACAATTTGATTAACCCGCTTCACGGCTGATTTCCTGACGAAATTAAGGTTATGCACAATAAATCTACAAACACCTAAAATTATCTAGCAACTTCTATTTGCACCTAATTTACACGTTATTCAAACGAATTCAACAAATATAATGCATTTTAATAGTACCAGCACAAATTTATCAAAACGAATTAGTAAATAGTCACGTAAACAAGTAATCAAGTCAAAGTATATAGTTCAACATTAGTAATCTTTGCACAACTCCATAGAAGAGTGTTTCAGGAGTATAATCATATTGTAAGTACGTTTCACTTACCTAACTTTACTATACGTCTTTCATATATTTCTAGCGATAGTAATAAATTAATGTTATACATTACGATGATGATAAATACCTTTCGTTTTCTCAGAAAAGGATTAATTTCTGTTAACCTTCCAAAATGATCACAATGAAATTAATTTGTTATATTAAGTATAAATTGCGTTCTATTTATAGTTAAGTAATATTGGTAAATCCATATTATTATTAGACCATGTTTCATTCATTCTTTCTAGGAAATCACTATAAGAACGAGGAGTAATTGTTATGAATTTCGTACGCTATAATTATTAATATAATATACTAAGATTATTTATTATATTCTATAAGTTAAATTACTTTTGCAACGTTACAAAAGATTTTTTACTTGAATACAATTCTAATTCAGTCATGAATGGAATAGTAGGTGTAACCATGTGAAAATTTGGTTAGTTTTGTTTGGGAACGTTTTAATCTCTTGTTGTTGTTGTGGTATTCAGGTTTGATGCAAGTATTTTCATTTCTGCATAACTAGCATATCCCACATTCTCCCTAAACTGCTTAGCATTTCCATCCTTTGCCACCCTACTCTGTTCTTACCCCACACACTTCCCTCCCATGCTAATTTTACTTCCCCTTCATGCCTCAAAACGTGGTCTATTAATCTATCAATTCTCTTAGTCAACGTCCTCCATATTGTTTGATTTTCCCCTATTCTGTTTACAACTGCCTCGTTAGTGATTCTATCCACCCATCTGATTTTCAACATTCGCCTATAGCACATTTCAAATGCTTACGTTTTTTGGGGAATATTAAATATAGAATGATCATGATAATTTGATTATAATGGTATACTTTATCTGTAAAGGCCTGTCTGTCGTATTGACATTGTGCACATCTGAATCGGTTGTCAATAGATCTCTACAAATAACAATATTGATTGTCTTTAACAACGTAAGAGTTCAAATGTTCAAATTTTTGAAACGCTTGCGCATGATGTTTTGAAGAATCTTGAATTATAAATCTAAGAGCACTTATTTGACGAGTGGAAAATTCTCTTTCCAATTAAACTACAAATTATACCATGTATCAATAACGAATGAGCACATTAAACTATTAGCATAATGCTTTTAAACTAATCATTTGAGTATTTTAATTAATATACACAATGAGTTTCAACTGCAGTCCTTGTAAATATCTAATGCATGATTAAAAATTGATACCATGTCCTACAGTCATATCTAGTACAACAATTTTCACGTGTATTGAAAATGTGCTGCGTTGGGGGTGTAACATTAGACCGGCCTCACATTAGATGCTAATTTGTATCGGACGAATTGTGTCCACGAACTTAATACGTTTTTCTCCGTCAAATATGTAGTGTTCCGGTGATGACACTTTCTGGAATCCTTATTGGAGTACAGTGAGTGGTCTGTTCCTTCAATATAATTTTCTTATTAATCGAAGACTTGGAAAGTATTTTCTCTTAATAACAATTAATTATAATATGATCGTTCTGATTTTCATAAGTAAACGTAATAATTTTATTTATCGGATATTTCCATTTCTTCCGATATTTCTCTCCATACCCTGCGATGAAGTTGATAGCCTCAATCACTATAAGCCACAAATATTTCTGTCTGTCCAATTTTGGCGCACGAAAGTATATAAAATTCCAACAAGTTCGGATTGTTTTCCGACGTCGGAGCTATACATACATATTACGTGCGAAAAACTCGCATTCTGCCACCACCACCGTAATGTTATCTCGGTGGTGGTGATTTTGCGCGCTCCCTATGTATTTGGAAGGTTGGTATCGTTCTTGCGTGTTCGCACGAGTCAAATTCGTACGCAAATACATCCAATGTCCGGCCGGTCTTAATGGTCTCTTAAAAACTAGAGCTCTGTCACCCAGAGCTGCTAGAGACATATAAACACACGAAAGAGTTGCTACCAGATGGTAAAAGATTACTCTGCTGTCTTCTAGCGTTTGATTTAGCATGTAAACGCCATCTAAATCGACTCTAGCATCATTGAATATTCCTCTATTACTTCTTCGTTTCTTTCTAGCAGACATTCTCAAAGTTTTCTCTTTATCAGCAGAGTACGTTGGATATACTTTCAACAAGAAGAAATGAAAAAAATAAAAACATAAAGGAAGAAAGCCGCGGAATAATTTCGCGTCGTGGAATACATTGGGCAACAAAGTTCGGATAAAGCACCTAGCCGCCTAAAATTTAAGAAATAATTTCGCAAATAAATTATACTTAAAATTTGCGGGAGATACGGGTAGTTTTCATTTTATTTATTTCCATTTTTCCTTGACTCAGGAAATAGGATTCGTCGTTACATAAAAATTAGAAAACAATTCTGCCCAACATTAGGCCTTATTATAAATACAGCATAATAATATTAATAATAAAATCCTTGAACGTTACTAAAGGTTTAATATTTACAGCATAAAAACAAATTGTATAATAATTATTAAGACAATGAAACTAATTATGAAATACACAACACACGAGGCTAAACACGCATACTAGGGACAAGCACAAACAGAAACGACGGACAAGTCACTTCACAGAACTGATCGGCGAGGAATTAAAACAAATGCAGGATCAGAATTCCGACAACAAAGGGAATACACAGTCGCTGATGACCGAAAGGTTCACGTGACTTCAAATAAATTTAAGAGAAAGCTAGTAATTTTGTTTGAAGAAAATCCAATTTTATGGGTCGTTACTTCGCAAGTCTATATGAACATCCTGAAAAAATAATGTAATAAAATTGCTGCGGAACTTACTATAGATCCGCAAGATATTCAAACGATTTGAAAATGTCAACTAATTGAGGAAAAGATACATTTAACAGTGCACAAACTCCAGGAGCCAATTATTGGGAACATTTTCGCCAACAAATTCCATCCTCTTTCAAGAAATAAAACAACCTTGTTGCCGTCATTTCTTGAGATGCAAATTACTCGTCTCTTGTAAGAGAGAAATGTGACGAGAGGAAAATATCACCTCTAAATGACTACGAGAGAATGTTTTTGTGGTAATCAGTTTTTAGACTGGTCTGATGCAACCTTCCATGCACAAGCGTTTTCTGTTTCCGAATAACGACAACATCCAACATACTCCCTAATCTGCCTAACGCATTCCATCCTTTTCCTCCATCTTCAGTTCTTAGCCCAAACACTTCCCTCTAGTGCTAATTGTACAAGACCCTCATATGTCAAAACGTGGCCTTTTAATCTATCCCTACTATAGAATATTCTAGGGAAACTATCAAGATTTTTCTAGCAGCGACGTTCCGGTTAGTTTACTGTAAAAGGGTATATTAGAGGTTCAGTAGCTACGTTGACAGAGCTGTACCAAACCAAAAAAAAAACTTTAGCGTGTACGGGACCAATAAAAGGGTATACAAGAGTTCAAGTAAAACAACTGGCGTGGATATTACTCGAGATTGGCGTATGTACGTGACGAGCGCTGTGTGCCATATAGAAATCAGAAGTAATAGAATAAATATGACAGTAACCGTCGAAAGTTCATGAATCAAATGATCAAATGTAAAACGAAATTCTACTGAGACTGTATTGTTTGTCATTTAATACGGAATCATTCAATTCTACAACAGGTCTTTCTTTTTTAAATGTTGGCTAAACTGAGAACCAAAAGATTTGTAAAGGCTCTAATTTTTGAATTCATGTTACAATTATTGTACGAGATGTGACTGTGTGAGTTTTGTATCAGTTTTAAATCATGAATATGAAATCGTGAATTGGGTAATTTTAGCTTTCGACGATATCATCTTTGTTTGTTAACATCGAAGTTCAAGGTTACCATCGCAAAGATTGCTTGGATGTATATAGTTCGAACGTTGTCGATTTAATTTTTGCTTTGTCGAAGAAACATCATTATAATGGTGATATTAAAAATAAAGCGTTTTTCTGGTGCTCGCAAATTATTGACACAAACTGGTATTGTTACTAATCAGCACAGGTGTTCTTCTCAGTACTATCCAATAAATGATGACTTGTACGGAATTTCTAGCGAACAGAAAGAAGTATGAAAATTTTCTTCTTACTTTGTAATTTTGGTTATTATGATAAGAATTACAACAGTTGTTTATCTTTTCCAGCTACGGCAATCTGCATTCAATTTTTTACAGAAAGAACTTGCACCATATGCGGCAGAGATCGATAAGAATAATAAATTTTCAAAAATCAGAGTAAGTTCTTTTTACGAAATATATTGCTGTAATGGCTTTATGCCGTTAGTTTAATGCAAAGTATAGTAATTCAAACATTAGAAACTTTTTATAGTACATGACATTATACTTATTTACATTTTAAATTACCAGGATTTTTGGAAGAAACTAGGTGATTTAGGAATGTTGGGTGTTACTGTTCCATCTAAGTATGGTGGGTCAGATATGGGCTATTTGAGCCATGTTATTTTAATGGAAGAAATCTCAAGAGCAAGTGCAGCTATTGGATTAAGCTATGTTGCACACTCTAATTTATGCATTAACCAGATCACTAGAAATGGAGATGAGTTGCAAAAAGAGAAATACTTGCCTAAGGTAAGAACGAAAAACAAATATGAAATTTTTGTTGACTTGGCAAAAAAAAAAAAAATTAATAGAGTTGTCCTTTTGAATTGGTTAACTATTAAGAGTGGGCCTTTTGTAATCATTAATTGGGCATTTATACAATACTAATTAAATAAAATTTATATGTACATTTGTTTTAGCTTTGCTCAGGAGAGCATATTGGGGCACTGGCAATGTCTGAACCAGGATCAGGTTCTGATGTTGTTTCAATGAAGTTAAAAGCAGAGAAAAAAGGTGATTATTATGTACTCAATGGAAACAAGTTTTGGATTACAAATGGACCTATTGCAGATACATTAGTGGTAATGTTTTTCTAATGTATATTCAAATATATTAAAATAATTGACAAAGAAAGTAGCCATCGTGAGGTACTGTACACTGTCTTAAAAAAGGAGATTTGTTCATCAAAAAGTTTAAACTTGTATTATGGCCATGAGATCTGGCACTCAATTTTAGGTTAGCAATCCATTCCCTCTGTCTTTCCTGTTTTTATTATATATATATATAAGTCAGAAATAACATTGTCTGGCTAATTATACCAATTAATTGGTTGATACCACAACAACAAGGACAGGAAATAGAGATGGAAAATTGGTGTCTTACCTGACATTTACAGATGGCAGACACTATGTTGAATGTGGAGTTTGTGAATTTTTAGTAGCACCACCCCTTTCATCAGAAGATTAGGAAAATATTCTGAGTGACGACCAGCAGCCAGAGGCAAAGAATTTATATATATATAAACAATTAATGGGGAAAGGACATAGAGATAGAAAGAAGGTGACTTACCTGAGGTTTATAGATGGTAGACACCTTGTGAGGTTTAGAGTACTTGAATTTTCGGAGGCACCCTCAGCCCGTTGGCTAGCCGATCACTGGATATGTCTTCCTAACTTTCTGATGATGATGTGGTGGCTATGTAGAAATTAAAAGGCTTGCACAGGGTAGATTAACATGGAGGATTGCATCAGACCAATCTTTGACCTGATTATCACAACGACATACTAGAATTAAGCAATTTAATGTTTTTCATATTCAAGCAAGAAAAGGGTAGATAAATAAGGTATTTGAAATATAATTCTATGAATCTAATATGGAGCTTTTGAAACAGTCTTATTGCTTGTGAAATTAAACCTGGTAATTTCTGACGTGCTTTTGCACTCTGCTTTAAACGGGCTTAGATTTTATTTGATTAATCTATATTTAATGTTACTGTGAGGATTTAAAATGCAATATTGCCACTTTAACCTTTTGGACCAAGAGAATTTTTTTTTACTATAGTCCTTTGTCTATATGGACAATAATATGTGACAGCGTTGATTTGATTGGATGGCATACAGAAAATTTTTAAGGTCATATTGGCTCCTATTTGAAAAGAACTATAGTAGATCCATTTTGCAGCTCTATCCTTCTTACAATTAAAAGTAGATGAAAATATGCCTTTTTTGTGTTGATCTATAGTTGATAATTTAATAATGCGACAGTTTGCTTGATTATAATCTAGTTCAAGTTAGTGTCCCAAATTGTTACTTATGATCTAATGTTTCTTAGTTTTGCTATCATTAAATCTTGTAATTTTATTATAAAACTGAATGAGACTGCCTTTTACAGGTTTATGCTAAAACTGATATGGGTGTGTCTAAGGCTCAGCATGGTATATCTGCTTTCATAGTTGAACGAGAATTTGATGGCTTCCATACAGCACAGCCCTTGGATAAACTGGGTATGCGTGGTTCACCTACAGGAGAACTAATTTTTGAAGATTGCAAAGTTCCTGTTGAAAACCTACTAGGCCGTTTAAATGGAGGTGTTTATGTGCTTATGAGTGGTTTAGATCTAGAACGACTTGTTATAGCTGGGGGACCCTTAGGGTAAGTATAATTGGATTACTTTTCAGCTTTTGTTGTAATAATCAGTCCTTTGGTCTGAAACCCTCAATGCTAACCTATTCTGTGCAAGCATTTTCATTGGTGCATAACTGCCAAATCCTTCCCAATCTGCTTAGTGTATTCTTTCCTCTTCTGACCCCACACACTTCCCTCTAATGCTAATTTTACATGACCCTCAAGTTTCAAAACTAGGCACATTAATCTATCCCTTTCAGTAGATTATTGAAATTCAAAGTTTCAATATTAATGCTTTCTGCTAGTAGTTTACTTCTTATAAATATGTGGATTTTCATTTATATCTAGTTTTATCTAAAGTAATCATCTAAATGATGTGGCAAACAATTACAAGTGATCATCTTTGATAATTTTATTTATTTACACTAGCCACCATAATGTCAATTTGTATACATTTTATACTCGAGTAACCACAATGTACACACACAAAATATTTATATAACCAGACTATCAAAAGTTCTGAAGTGATTTATTTAATTTCAGTATAATTCAAGCCTGTTGTGATGTTGCTTTTGATTATGTTCATCAAAGGAAACAGTTTGGAAAAAGAATAGGAGAGTTTCAACTCTTGCAGGTAATAAATTATAATGTGAATAATCCATTTCATAGTATTAGACTGTATATATTTATCTGATAAATTAATTCATGTAATTACTATAGAAGTTGTTTTCACTTGAACCTTGCAGAATGATTGACAAACATCGAAAGATTTCAACCTGTTTAACCAATAAAATTTGTGAGACTATTTTAAATGGTTGTTTTTTCTTTGTGTGACTAATATTAAAATCAATTGGCCTCAGAATTTTATAACTGTTCCATTATTACAATACTTAAATTATTATAATGTAATTCATTCTTGCTAATTCACTTTCAATTTCAATGCTCAGAAATAATAATTTCCAATTCCTGCATATTAAAACTTAGTGAGAGCTGTTTCAAACTCGTGATTATTACATTCTTTCCAATATTCAATGGTGATGATTTAAAATCTATCTATTACTAAATTGTACTTTAATCAAGGCACGAAGAGATCCAAATATACAGAATTCTCAAATCTGTGATTGATATATTCTGAGAGTTCATTTTCTCAAACAAAGAATAACAGCTGTAAAAATTTGTTAGCATTGATGTGGTGACTGAAGAACCTATCATCATATTGCCATTTTCATGTGTAAGAACTTTCATTAAAACTTCACAATTCCTTTTTAGGGTAAAATGGCAGATATGTACACCACTCTTGTAGCATGCAGGAGTTATCTGTACAATGTAGCAAAATCCATTGATGCTGGAACTTTGGACAGAAAAGATTGTGCAGGTGTTGTTCTATATTGCAGTGAAAAAGCAACACAAGTTGCCCTGGATGCAATCCAGTGTCTTGGTAAGGTTTTCTATGGTTTAGTATCTGATATTATATCTCACTTTTTTATAGTGCAATGTTTTAGACTTAATATATTATTTATCACTATTTTTGTGATAGTTTGTGTAAATACATATTTTATGGTTAGAACTGAACTCCTTTTTTCTCAAAGTTTCATAATCAAATATAACATTAATTAATTCCTAAAAGGACAAAATAATAATTATGTAGTAATATTAAAATCATATTGGGCATGCTTGCTTTTACTGTAATTTTTATAAATCAAACTACGTTTGTGTTCTTTAATTTTATGTTAATTATTGATTTATATGCAGCCTTAGTGACTGCTTATAAATTTACTTCAATATAATTTAAGGAGATCAAATGTTCAAATTTGGGGTATTCCAACAGCCATTAGTGCATATTCTTATTTAAATAAGGAGATAATGATGGGTAGTATGCATGAGGGTGTGACCTTGAATGAATCAACCACAACACTTGAAATAATAAGTAGGCCAGGCAGTGCAGCCAAAATTTTTAAATGGACTATAGTTATATATCTTATTTAATTTTACCAGTCTGAGAATTTCACTTTTGTATTCTAAAAATCTTCATTTAGATCTCCAAATGTTACAATATGTGTCTTGTGATCATGATAAAAAGGTTTTGTGTGGGTGTGTGATTTGTAAAATAGCTTAGTTGTACAAAAATAGTTATTACTTCATATTTTTTGAAAATAAATCATGGTATTGTATATTTTGTAAATCATTTCAGTGCATTGAAAGAAGTTTATGTATAATTACAAACTAATATTCACTGATTGAAATTTTTTAATTTTACTTACCATTGCAACAAATTGTAATATTAACACCATAAATTTAAGACATATTTGCAGCTAACTAAATTATCTTGAAATATAATATTAATTATACAAAATTAAAATGATTTCTTTTCATTTCCTATTATTTAGGAGGAAATGGTTACATCAATGACTACCCGACTGGTCGTTATTTGAGAGATGCAAAGCTGTTTGAAATTGGAGCTGGAACTAGTGAAATTAGGAGGCTGGTGATTGGAAGAGCTTTAAATGCAGAGTATAAATAACATCTTTCTATAAATAAAATTAATTATTTTTCTTTTAAAAAGTTTGTTCTGCAGTCAAAAATTTGGTCCATCTGTGAAAGGGTGCCCTATTTTCAGATTTCTTATAGTACTGTTTAAAAATTAAGTTTTTATTGAAATGTGGAACATAAGATTATTTGGCATTACCTACTGAGTATCTGAGATCTGTACGACTTATTAAATAAAATATTTCAATTCTGCTTTAATTTTAAGAATTTAAAAGACCTTATAGTTACTAGTGTATTTTTTATAAAATTTTGTTGTTAATATGAGTAAATAACTATAATTTCTTAACAAATAAACATGGCTCAATTGTTGTTACAAAATATCATAAATTATTTTTATACTGTTACAACTATATTTTTATAATGAAGTTTAATTGGGAAAATAATAACTCGCCTATGAGTATTTTTTTGTAATTTTTCATATATTTCTGTATATTTTTATATGATGTTATACAATAAATAAAATGTATTATTTTTGGAAACAGTGGTTTTAATTAATGTAGATAGGTTGATTATACACTAGATTCAGCAAGGATTGTAAATAAGGTGGCTGAACATTCCTCTTTATTAAATATGTTTACATAAGATTGCTTCTTGATACAGAATTGTTTAAATACAATTCAGTTCATTCTTTAAAAAAATAAACCAGTCATTCTGATAATTTATATAATTTTTCTATATTTCACTAATTACACACTCACTTGTATGTATTTTATATTCTGTTACTTTTAGCCAACATGTTCTGAATTGTAATGACAGTTATTCCACAAATAACTTCTACCACTTTTAAATCCATTTACAATGAAAATTCCAGATCTTTCTTAAGCTTACTGGATATTCTTCTCCTTTTATGACTAGAATTTACACTCAATAATTGAAGATACTTTTGTAGATTTACAGTTATTGTCATAAAATACATTTTCTAAGACAGACAATTCTACACTACAATCGTACCAGATATTTGAACACATTGGTGTTATAAAAGTTTAAGGTGTACGTTTATGTACAATTGTGGTGGCATTAGAATTATGGTTGCACAGTGTGGCTTAATATTTCATTATAACCTTGAATAATTATGAAATTGTAAATGTCAGACTTAAAAATCACTTTCTCCAAGGACTTGATGCATTAACCGCTTAAAGCTTCCACTTTGTTGAATAGTCTCTTCATAGTTTCCAAGAGAATTAACCTATAAAAATTAATCTGAATTGTATTAAATGAGAAATATAGATAAATTAATATCAAGGTAGAAATTTTAGTGTGAAGGGGATCGATTTTGATACCAATAACAAGTTTGTAAATATATCAGTTGTTCCATCATGTTGGAGGTCATTATGAAAGAAGGAAAAGAAAAATGAGTTTGAACTGAGGACTACCACCTGGTACACATTGGCTCTACCATCTGAGTTCGTATCCTGTCGGGAGAATCGGAGCTATGGCACAAGTCTATGGAAATTCCAATCAATCACTTGCTGAAATTTAAAAACTGTATTTTGTTCCTTCAACAAAATTCTATAGACATTCCAAATCTTACCCACAGAAATTCAACACAAGTTTCCTCATGGTATTAATAACTTATCCCCTGAAGATTAATTTCAAAAGAACAGTTGCTGCTTAGAGAGATTTTCAAATGTGTGGAATGTACATTCAATTATAAGTTCAATTTTCAAGCCTCCTTCATAGCTTGACTTTTTAAAAGCAACAAGAAGCATCAAAAACCTTTTGTACAAAGTGACCATCTGAAAGTTCAAAAAGTGAAGTTGCAGCAAAGTAACAGCAACAAAACACTTTCACTTAGAACTCTACATAATCAGTGGAAAGTTTATAGCTATTGTGTTTGATGCTCATTTGCTGAATAGAGTAGACTCAGTTAATTACTTTTTTTCTTTAGGATTATTCTGACCTTAGTACCACAGCTCTGATTGTAATATTTTCTCCTGACATGATGAAAATTAATTTTTGTTCAATAAAATGGATTTTTTCTCACTTCTTTGATATCATTATAGAGAATGGAACAACCAGTTTTATAATTTGAACTCTGCTATCATCAAAATTTAAAGCCATAATATGACAAGGGTTGTAATATAAGTGCCTTATGAAGTTTTACATTCAAATAAACTATAAAACGAGGAAAATTTTTCCCTTTCCACTATTAAAAATATACAGAGAACATTATTTCTTAAATATTATTGCTATAAATTTGGAGTTTCATTAACACACAGGATGTGTTTCACCAAAGACAGGTGTTGGTCTCTGAAAAATTCTCATCAGTCCTGATTGGCGATGCAGGACTTAAATTTATATCACATAAGCCACCATCTTATACTCTTCCTTTTCCATTATTACTGTTATTTATTTTGACAGTGTCATAGGAAGTGAGAGAAATTGACTTACATTTCCTATCCAAATGAATTTTATGCATAAACATTGGTGTGGAAAAGGAAGAGATGGACATTATGGACAGGATGTCGTTCTTCAAATTTTCAAAGGCAACAACCTCCATCTACAGGAGAGAGAGTATCTAGCTGTAGATTTCAGTGTTTTAATTGCTGCAGGATAGCTGTTGCTGATAAACAGAAGTCACCTCACCATGACACCAACTTTCTCTTTCTAGGGAAGGTTATCACAAAAGGAAGGTTCTGATGGGAGCTGGAGACAAAAACAGCCAACCATGCACATGCATACAACCATATGCACATGTACACATATTGTGCAGGCATACATACACACATTATCACCCCGTCACATGCTGCTCCCTTCGTTTCTTTAGATGCCTTCAATACAGTCACCTGGCATGAAGCTGTAAAAGTCAACATTACTTAGGGAATCAGTGCCTCAGGTGTGGGAGAGAGGGACACCAGGTTAAACAGTGCACCAATAAACCCAGCTGCCCCTTGTGTAATCAAAAGGGTACAGGAGACCACCTGTATGGTACGCAGATGTGTCCAGTGTACCAGAGCGCACTTCGAGAAGCCGCAAGACGAATCTGAATATGAAGATTTATCAATTGAATTTAAATCACTGCAGCGTGGCACAGGATATAATATTGCAAACAGTAAGAGAAAAATCAATCGATATTGCTGTAATCAGTGAACCATATAGAATTCCCTGTGATGTAACCTGGGTACGAGATGAAACGGAGAAAGCAGCCATCTGGGCCTGTGGAAGACGACCCTTTCAAGAAGTTAAAACAAGGATGGAAGACGGTTTTACATGGGCAAAGATGGAAGGCATCTATGTGTTCAGCTGCTACATTTCGCCCAATGCAACTATAGATGAATTTTCCAACGACATAGATCGTCTGGTTGCTGATGCCAGCAGACATAGCCCGCTAGTGATCGCGGGAGATTTCAATGCCTGGGCCCTGGAGTGGGGGTGTGAAATTACGACAGTGAAGGGACATATGTTACTAGAGGCCCTTGCTTCGCTAGATGTTGTGTTGCTCAACAATGGCAATGTACACACCTTTCGTCGGGCTGGTGCGGGATCTGTGATAGATCTAACTTTCATTAGTCATAGACTAGTCAGTCAGAATATTGACTGGGAGGTCAGTACACTCATAGTGATCACCAGGCTATTATCTGTCAGGTGGGGCCTGGAGAACAAGGGAGCAGTCGTAGCTTGCATAACCTTTCCAAAAATATTGGTTGGAAGGCTCATCGATTTGATGAGGAAATTTTTAAAGTTATGATAGAAGATATTACCCAGCCAGTCGGTACTGCCTCCACCAAAACAGTACACATCATGAAATCTCTTAAGAAAGTTTGCGGCGCAACCATGCCACGGAAACGAAGTCAGCATTGACGACCATCTGTCTACTGGTGGACGGATAAAATTAAAGAGCTGCGCGATGTGTGTAATCGTAGTAGACAACGCTACCAATGAGCAAGAGGACAATCATCCTTTGAAGACCTTCAGCACCAATATTGAGATGATTGTCGCTCACTGAAAAACAAGATAAAGGCCAGCAAAAGACGTTGTATGAGTGAGCTGTGCCAGAAGGTTGATGAAGACCCATGGGGAATGCCATACAAGATAGTGATGGGGAAATTGAAATATTTTCAGTCTCCAACATGTCCCTAAACTTTGCGCCAAATTGTCTAGACATTGTTCCCACAACAGGAAGAGGCCACTCCGACTGAAGGTTTTTCAAATGTAGAGATTCCAGAATTCACCCGAGAGGAACTGCAAAGGCCTGTCAAGCGCATAAATATAAATAAGGCGTGTGGCCCCAAATGTGCACCAAATATTGTAACCAAAGCTGCAATGAAAGCAAGACCAGACGTTTTCGTTGACTTGTTCAATTCTTGTTTGAAAGAGGGTGTATTTCCTGAGCCTTGGAAACTTCAACAACTGGAATTACTGCCAAAGCCAAAGAAACCGCCCGGACTTCCATCATCATACTGTCCACTCTGTATGCTCGATACTTTGGGGAAAGTGTTGGAGTGGTTGGTATATAATAGACTGTTGAATGCGGTAGAAGATAAGAATGGTTTTTCTGACAGTCAATATGGATTTAGGAAAGGACGCTCAACCATCGATGCAGTTAATTTGGTAGTGGAAACCGCTCGCCAAGCTATTTGGGGGAAGAGATGGAAAAGAGGTCCTAAAAAATACTGCG